>QQSS02222163.1:0-22524 GCA_003687565.2 Craspedacusta sowerbii
GTTAACGCAGTCACTTCTGCATTGTATTCAACTGGGCAGAGGTTATCAGGATCCGTAGTCAATAGTTAGTAAACATCCACTGAAACAAGAGTGAAACGTTTATATGACACTGCTTACTATACAATTGAACTCCGTCAACACAATCCAGCCTTTCGTACCTATTACATCTTAGCAGAACATACGCCAACAATAATAGATCAATCCGCTCTTTTACGGGAGATACTGGTATAGAAAGGCTTTTAAATCCTATAGAGTAACCACAAAATCAATTGTGTATGTGAATATTACGCATAAGAAGCCATAAGCAAGGACTTTACTTCTCTCCCAAATATTGTTTTTGGATTTTACATTTTGACATTGATGTCACTGAAATAGTTATATAATCTTCCACCTTGAAATTTAATGCTACTGGTACCATAACGTTCAGTCCGTGTCGATGGCATGGTAAGTCTGAGTGAGTCGCTCGTTCGAGTGTTCCCTGTAGGTGCGTGGAAACCAAATAGTTTGCGTAGAGATTTTGGGAGCCGGGTATTGTGCCAGTCATGCATAAAGAAACATAAGTTTACTCTAATAGCATCTTCAAATTTCAGTATTTTCAATTGCGAGAATAACTCAGAGGCAGATGCATCATAACTTGAGAACGTAATTGTCCTCAGAGCTTGTTGTTGCAAATTAAATATTCTGCAGCCTTTACATTTTCCGGCTAGGCCCCAGGTAAGGCATCCGTTGGTCATGTGGGATTGGAATAGGCTATAGTAGAGCGACTTAATGGTCCGCGTAGTATCTCATTTTAGCTAGCAAGCCGTTAGCTCTCGCAAGTTTCTTTGAAAGTTCAGATATGTAACTCATCCATGACAGTTCAGAATGAGAACAATACCCAAATATTTAGTCCTGTCAGATAAATATATTCGCTTATTTTAACTTTAACATTTAGTCTAACTGCGCATCTTTTATTTTTAGGGCGAAAAAGAAGGGCATCCGATTTTGCCGCATTTAGAGATAATTTGTTGGCACAGAGCCAATCGTAGAGAGTTGAAATCTTGCGAGATAGTATTACATTCATCTTTTGCAGAGAAGAATTCCTGAACAAAATAACTGTATCGTCTGCAAAGTGTTGTAAAAGGCCTGTCTTTAGACTTTACCAAAGATCATTAATATATATTAAGAATAACAATGGGCCCAAAATAGATCCTTGTGGGACACCGAAGTCCACTATTTGAATATCGGAATTAGTGTTTTCAATAGCGACAAATTGCCTTCTTCCTGTAAGATATGACGCGAACCAACTTAACAAGACTCGACAAACACCGTATATCTCTAGTATATTTAAAAGAATGTCTTGGTTCACCGTGTCAAATGCGTTTTGTAAATCTATAAATATTCCACAAGCGTAATCACGACTTTCTAATATATCACTAATGTTAGCTAGTGTAGATAGTATCTCTTAGTTAACTAGCCCATGGTTAGTTGAGTGGTTCCTACGGAAACCAAATTGTTGTTCGTACAGTAATTGAAACTTCTCCAGATAATTGCAAAGAAGTGCGCACATCGTTTTCTCGATAAATTTACTAAGGTTGGATAATAGCGAGATAGGTAGGTAGTTGCTGTATATTTCTGCGGGGCCTGCTTTGTAAACTGGCGTAACTTTAGCTAATTCCAGAATATCGGGAAAATTTCCTTGATTAAAGGATTCGTTAATGATACTTGAAATTGGATATGAGTCATATATGAGAGGCATATAAGTTCTAAAATTATTAGGAGTGTCAGGTATTTCAGCACTAAGAGATTTACCAACCGAGGCAAAGTAATCATTAAAGGTGTTAGCCAGGTTGCTCGGACCATTGACTGTACAGTTGTTGCGGTCAAGTAAAGTCGGCGGGGAAAACTTCTTCTTTTTGTTTATATTTATAATTGACTTGATTCAATCCCAGGTCGTTTTCATGTTGCTTTGATGATTAAGAATATAGTTCTTATAGTATTCCTATTCAGTCTTACATGTCCTTATTATAGATACAATAGAATTTCGTAGTTTCCTGTAGTTGTTGAAGGCATTAAGTTTTTCTTGCTTATCGGTTTCTTCTAAATACAATTTTTGGTATTTGTCTCTTTGTTTCATGGTCTGAAGTATGGTATTCGAGATCCATGGATTTCGTTCTAGGCTTATTTCTTTTTTTTTTTTGACAATCGTCGATATGGTGCCATTATGTTAAAAATGTCAGTTATTTGGTCCATGACGATTTTTGTCAATGTGTTAGGATTTGTTTCGTTCTCAAATAAGTGATGCCATCTGATGTTAGAAAGCCCTTCTTGAAATTCTCGTTCGTTAAATAATTTATATGAGCGTATTTGCGATTGGTGCAATGCGCCTGGGTTGCAGGATAAGGGGTTGGAAGTTGAGGGAGGTTATTGAGTCATAAAAGTGGGAAGTTGCAGTTGATGTGTCATACTTAAAGAAATTAATATTTAAATCCCCCATGATTGTAACCAATTTGTATTCCCTGTTGACTTTACTAAGAATTTTGAGTACGCATTGATTCTTGAAGTCTTCTGCGGGGAAGCTCGGATGCTTACATACACAGCCAATAATCATATTTTTTTTAACTGGTTAAACTAATTCGACGAAAATTGTCTCAAATGCATTCTCCATTTGGAGACAAAGATCGTGTCTAATGTTAGCTTCATGCATAATTGAATTGTAGATATACAGGGCCGTCCCGCCGGCTAGAGTCAGAGTTTTTGTGTCAACGAAGTCATATTCATCAAGTTCAATGTTTACAACTTCACCATATTTTTACGTTATTCGAGTTTCCGAAATTCCAAATACTTTGAACTTGTATTTAACTAAGCTAAGAAGGGTACTTAACTCGTCGTGATGTTTTGGTAGGGAGGCAACATTTAAGTGAAAGAAGCCGAATGTAGAATTTGAATTGAAGCTTCGTTTTAAAAATTCTGTAATATCATGGTAATTGGATGAATTTTGACTGTTATAGAGTTCGTTGAAAACTACAATGTTGTCCCGGTATTTTGCTAAGAAGAGCATTCACACTAAAACTTTGAAGAAGTTTCATATTTACAAGTTTTGGTTCAGCCAAAGCATTGAGAGTTAGCTTAAGGTCGTCACAACTTATTGAATGAAAGGAAAATTTTTCTTGGGGACAATGCCGAAAATTCTATTGTTGCAGTAGATGATACTTCCTTATATTCAGATTATAAGATTTAGCATGAAAATAGTAATTGAATGATGAGCAGGAGATGTGACGAAAATGCAAAGGTATTAATCGTTTAGATATCCGACACTTAACTTTTGTGGTTATTTTCATTAAACTAGTATTATGCCTGCTTCCAGAACACAATGCAAGCTAAAATTAACAAGAAATCACGAATGCATATAGACGAAATTAAGTCAAACTACGCTCGTCCGCAAAATCAGCCGAGTATGCCGATCGGTCAATAGGTCAATGTAAGGTTCCATAGGGATTGGATGGCCTGAGAAAGTGCCATTTATTACTTATTAAACAGAGATAAACTAGGCACGGTATGAAAGAATCAAATGATTAGTTTTACGTACGTTTCGTCACTGCCAAAAGACTCGTCAGAGACCATTGTTGGGACTCTTAACTGGCCAAGAAACTGCTTGGAGACCCATTAAGAACTCGAAACCTCTGGAGACCTCGAGTGCACCGTCTCATGAGAGCAGAAGCTCTCAAGTGAACAGTTGCACGAGATCGTCAAGTTTTGGCAGCCTGCCCCCAAATCACTTAGGCATTGCCAGCTGCGCTGTACGGGAGAAGAATCCCTTGTAAATAATCAAATGACTAGTCTTACGTACGTTTCGTCCCGGCCAAGGGACTCGTCAGAGACCTTTGGTTGGAGTCTTAACTGGCCAAGCAACTGCTTGGGTCCCATAAAGAACTCGAAACCCTTGGAATGAGTCGGCTAGCTTCAGGCAGAGTCGACAGTTGACATCCGCAAAAGCAAAACTGTTCGTCAGATCCAAATAAATTTTATTTGCTCGATTGGCTTTCCTCGCTTGAAATACCAGCGTTCTGTATCTGAATGAAAACTTGACGATCACTTGTCTTTGTCGCTTCCCTGCTACAAAGCGACCCTTTCCTACTCTATGCGCCCGGTCGATTGCTTCTTCGGGCATCTTAATCCCCATACTAGCTACGATTTTTGATACCTGATGCTTTAATTCTTCTTCGGTCTCTCTTTCACCGTTTGCTGGGGAAGGCATTCCTTCGAAGCGGAGGCAAACTCTTCTTGAATATTATTCGCTCTCATCCGCTTTGCTTGTGAGCGTTTCCACTTGCACTTCCAGCATGTTTACCTTTTCTTGTAAGTTAGAGATAACTTCCTTTTGCTTTTCAATTATGGTCGACAGAGCACTAATGTCATCCTTGGAGGCCAGAATGCTTATAAACTCTGTTAACCGCCTGTCAAAGTTTGAAACTGAGACAGTTTCATTTTCCTGATTTAATAGGTCGTATCCAATTTTGCTGGCGACCTCCTTGAATTCACCATACTGAATTTAGCCATTTTGTTACCACGATAAAAGTTCGGCGGTGCCTTCTCAGCCAAATGCTTTGTCCTCAGGAACTAATTGTGAACATCCGCTCCCTACGCCGGCGCAGGATCGAAAGAGGCAGGAATTTTAACATGAAGTTCGGCTGAAACACGAAAGCTTTCATCCTGCCACACTGCAAGACACGTTTTATTGATGAATTTTCACTGGACTGATTCTTGTATCTGTAACACACGAAGCAGAAAGAAGGTCACAAACCAACGAGACCAACCAATCGACTTGGGAACGTATACCGTTTTGAAGCAACTTCGATCTGAGTGGGGAATTTGTAGGCCGTAAAATCGTTTTTAAGCAGCTTTCAGCATTTTCCTTTGTCTTCTCCCGTTTCTTTCCTTAACAAATATACCCATCTTGGAGTATCTGGAATGATGTCAAGATGCTCTTGCAACCCTGAGGCGTGAGACACTTATTCTCATGTCCATCTTGTTCGGTTTCTTATAATTGGGAGCCAAAAGCACGTGACTATAAACACTGCTTTACAATATTATCCAAGGAGCGCAAAAGTGTTCGCATCGCTTACATTTGTTGAAGGCTTTTAAAATTTTCGACCGTAGGCCGTTACTGGCGCCTGCTAGAATTTGTAATGGGGACTTTGCTTCTGACGGAAAAGATTTTATTGGTTCAAACTGCAAATTCTTTGATCGGACTTTTTTCCCCCTGTAAATCCCTTCGTAGTCCAAAACTTGGCACCGTTTTCTTTATAAGATTTACTCAGAATTCACCGAAGATGCCGTCTGTCGTTGAAAAGCTAAGATGTTATTGCGAATGCTTCACTGGCAGCATGAGCAGTTGTTCTGAAGATGAGTATTCGTGCTTCCTCCACAGCCTCGTTCTCATGAAATATTCAACAATGCGTTTTCGATTGGAGATGCTGTGGGCCACACTAAGCAATCAAATTTGAAGGCCATAAGGGTTTCGCGTCTGAAGTCATGTGACAGATGTTTCCTAATCCACTTCAAAGACGGCAATGAATCTGCGCTTCAAGTCCTACGCCCGTGCAAAGGAAAAAAATGTCGGGTAACGATAGAGCGAAAAAACGAGATGTGTCAATCAGTGAGAAGGGAGGGCAAGTCGAGAATGCAAATGCAGAAGGTAAGCTCTGAGTTGTTATATCAGTATATAGCTGAGTCGTTTGAGCACCTTCCGCAATTTTAAGAAAGTTGTTTATAGGTTATTTGGTTTAGACGTATAGAACATTTCATTATATTATCATGGAGAGACTCAGAGAACTATAATTCGCATGGATCTCACTTTAGGTGAAAGTAGAGAACGAAACAAAAGCAGCGAGATTACTGCCAGGTTGGAGTTCTCTTTCGTTACAGTTTTATGCATCCTTTTAAGTAATATTAATTACCTTAATTACCTTTATTGCGAGCTCATACCCTACTCTGCATCTGTAATCAAATTTTAACATTCCTGTTCTTACTGACACGATTTAATGACACGAGTTAATAACGCTATTAAAAGTTCATGTCAGTACGCGCATCAGAAGTGCTCTGCGAAATATTCAGGCACTGCTTCCTTCATTGTGAATTCTCTTAATTTCCGCATGTACATTGTAAACTCATGATCGAGGGCATTGCTTTCCCCAAAGAATTAAACACGATCTTGGAAGCAGTGAGGGACCCTTAGTTTTCACTGTGAACGGTATCATATTTGTCTTTCGGGCAAACCTAGTGAGAGAAGAGTGGAACACACAGATACGCACTAGCAGCTTGAACATCTGGCTGATTTCTAATCGCATCGCCCATAAAAATTCTATGACCTTCCTGTGAGTATGATTAGACTTTCAAGAGCCATTCGAGAGCTTGTTGTCTCTGCTGTGAAAAGCGCTAAATTTTCTCTTGATTTTAGTGAAGTGGCTACTAAGGAAGCTCTTGAAAGCCTTAAAGATCCACAGGGAGACCTGTACTGTTTGGTACGTCAATTTGTTGATGAGGACAAGCTGGTCGACCCGAATTTAGCGAACTATTGTAATCTGGCCAGCTGTTAAGCGTTCAAGCGCGAGGACAAGTTAGAAGCAACTTAGTTTCCAAGCTTCCCCCAAATCCAAGATTTTTTTTGTTGGCGATCTTCGGAACGCAAAGACATTTACAGAGTACGTTTTTCACCGCATATTTTCAGTTACGTCTCTTGCAAGCAAGACAGACCACCAATCGCTGCAGTCCGCCACATCTCTAATGCGCCTAGAAACTAGCTCGCGCAGAAAACAGAAAGGATGCACTATTTTGCTCATACACAACGTAACACATCGCTTATGTAAAACAGATTAGCTATGAATTTACTGCTCTCCGGGCTTTGCACAAAGAGGCATGGCTTGCTCTGCACAAAGCCGGCAACCAAGGTGTTTAATTTGAAGGAATTCTGGAACTAAATTATTCAAAGGAAGAGAGAAAACCAGCAAATGTTTAGCTTTGCATATGCTTTGCGATAAGTACAACGGTGCCAGCTCAAAGAACTGCTCATGAACGTTCATTAATTGCAGGTTAAAATCTTCCCTTCCAAGAAAGATGAAACAACAAGGAATTGGAAACAAGTTATGTGTACAGGTGTATGTATGTACAATGACAACGTATATACATACGTATATCTTGCAGCTTTTAAAAAAAAATTAAGTTATGGTAGCTGTGGACATTGTCGCCGTTTAAGCTAAAAAGGACTGAATATTCCAACAGTGAGCAGCAATGAGCTTTCTTCCCTAATCGCAAAGCGAGAATTTCATAAGCGCTGGAGCTTTATTGACGTCAGAAACGTGAAGCATATTGCTAAGAATATGGCTTATTACTACTACTACCTATTCCATTGTTTTCCCGAACTTCAGTTTGTAAATAAACATGGATCTCGAGGCCAACTCTTTTTGCTTGAACTACTAAATTACCTGAACGTAGCTTGATTGTATCCTTGTTTATTACTATGTAATTATTATTATTATTACATATCCTTTGTGACAAACAAGCAACTTTTGCATGAACGTTTAGAATTTGTCTATGCCAACTTTTCAGCTTGGGTTGGGCTAGGGCAAAAACATGAGCGAGGAGATTGTGAGTGGGTGTGTACTTCGGAAAATTATTTATCGATAAAATCCACGAAGACTACGTTTTTACCAAAGTTTTTGCGCCCTTGTACAAAATATCAGAACAGATGCATCAAAATCATCAAGCAAAACGGTTGTTCAAGTGGCGGTCTGCGCATTTTCTCCAAAATGAACAGAAATTCCTACTAAGGTTGAGAAGTTTGCTCTCTCTCTCTCTAGACCAAATTTATATGAAACCAAGCCTCGCAGGATCTAGCAGAGAAAATAAGACCGTAAAGTATCACTGTTGAACGCGTTGCAACATATTGCATGAAAAAGCAGGCCAATGGCACCATTAATGCTCAGTGGAAAAAAAAAATCAGTAACAAACTGCTCCAATGGCCTACTGTCAATCTCGCGCTAGCTTTTATCGCATTAAGCCATTTTCCTTACCAATTTCTCCTGCACGAAGCTAGCGTATTACTGAAAATGGCTTTGCAGGGAAGGCCTGTGAAGTAGTTAAGCGCCAGGAAACAAATTGGAATGCCCGAGTGGGTATGTACTTCACAAATAACAAAGTGCGGAATAAAAAGGGACCCTTCTTGACGAATATCATTTCTTTGGTACAAAGACTCTTAGCTATGCCGGTGGAACACGCTTATATGTACATAACTCTTATATGAATAATGTAAAAGTTAGAAATGACTTTTGTTACCAAAGCGAAAATGGCTATGAATCTACTTTTATAGAAACATCACCAGCTAGGAGGAAGAACTTCATATGTGGCTGCATTTACAAATACCCAAGCCTCCCCCCCCCCGCTCATTCTCGTAAAATTGCAAATATAGGAAAGCTAATTACACTTAAGGGTGATTTTAATGTAAATTTACTGAATTATGATACAGCGAATTGTTCATCCGACTTCTACGACACTGTTACCAGGCATAATCTACATTGGCTTATACTGCAGCTGAGTCTCGTTGCACTTCGATCGCAAACTTTTATCGACAATATTCTTATGAATAACATGAAACATGATTCCGTAACCAGAAATTTAACCTGCCCTATTTCTGACCGTTTTTCTCAATTATCCTTAATAATTAAAATTCGCTCTGTAAAACGACCAAAAAAGGCCGACGTTCGTACTTAACTTTCAATGAAAACGAATTCTAGCATCGATTGAAAACTTTTGCTTGATGGCGAGGTAAATCTTACAGTCTAAATGCGCGTTTTCATAGACAAACTTACAGATATTTTTGATTTAATGTCAATTCAAGTGATAGAATATCGATCTTACATAAGTTTTGTATCTAGCCAAAAAGTTCGTAACATTGTTAGTAGGTATTGCTTAGGCATTGATGTTAAACTTATTTTTGTTTCATTTGAGTCTGTGTCTTACTTTTCTTTAAAGGACCCACTTCCCAAGTGTTTACAATCTGGAGTTATTTATAAATTTGTTTGTGCTGGTTTATAAATTTATAAATTTATTTCATATATAACTTCATATTTAATATTAAATATATAAAATTATAAATTTGTAAATTTATGATTATGAAATTTGTAGTGCCTGCGACATTGGAGTATCCTCCAGACAACTTAAAACTTGGATTAATGAGCACTTGGGAAGAGATAAGTCTTCTCGCATTTTCAAATGAATTATGACTGTAGGTACCAGTGTACTGCCAGTGTACTGATCTTTGGTTTTCTGTTTTAGATGAAGCCTCGACAGATTTTCAGCGTAAACTGAAGAAGGCCATGGCTATTCAATGGATAAAACCTAACCTTTACGCCCAACTTAACCATCTAGCTCTTACTCTTTCTTTCTAGATCTATCCTTTCTTTCTTACTCTCCTTCGTACGTAGTTCGTTCTCTCCTCGGTATTTGCGCGCGCTTGCGTACAGCAGTTGTTACCTCGTGGGTTTTTTTATTGTTGATTGATAGTTTTTTTTGTGCCTTCCCTTTTGGAATTTTTCTTCGGGAATTTACCATTTTGCGGATAATGCAGTTATAGTCTTTAATAATTCATTCCCTAAAAAGATGAAATTATCGATGGGTCGTGAAATCTATAGATCACGAACTCCTAGCTTAAAATCAAAGACGAAACTGGTAAATCGGCTTGAAACAACCTGGAAAAGAATGCTTCCCTTCAAATATGTCAAAGACAGGCGTCCATTCTTTTCACATCTCTTCATGTTTTATGTACGTAAACGAAACTTCTATCCATCTATCTCACTATCGCACCCACGTACGCTGCCAGCCAACTAGGAGAGCCTCCACGCGGCGGTCGGTTGGCAAGCAGGGTATGCGACAAATTTTTGTTGCTACCCTGTTTGGCGAATCTCCTAACAAGACCTAACCAGCACAGTACGACTTCGTCGTCCGTTGGGAAGGTCTTCACGAAGAAGAGCGCCACCTGGTAACAAGAGACAGTGCGATGTCAGTTTCGCGATCCTTGGAGCATCGACCAGTCGTCCGAGCCTCCCTTTGAGGGCCAGTCGTATCACGCTCTTTAGCTCCTTGAGAAGCTCCACCAACATTCGACAACTGGCCTCATTTGCTGTCAACGAAGATCGATGGACTGCGCATCAGGGGAACCCTGGCTCTTCACCAACCAACCAACACAGGTACGTTCTCAACGGGTGATCCTTTGTACCATCTCAACATCACGTTTCTAATGGTTGAAATGTATAAAGCGCTCCGATGCATAGCTCAATATAGTTTATATAGACCTACTTGCGTAGTATTTGAGTTGTCAAACATTTTTTTTACCAGGACATGTTTATTGAACTATTTTAGTAGTGACAAACTAGTTGACAACAAATCACTTAAAAGACCGGATTTCCATGGGAGTCCAACGAGCGAAGCAGCCAACGTGACCCACTGATTCACATCGTACCAAGTTTTGTTTGAGAAGCGTTTTCACTCAAGTTTCTTAACCAGAAACAGTTGCACAATTTAATTGTCTACTTAAAAGTTAGGCTTGCATTTACAAGATTCGGTGGGTTTATCGACCCTATAGACATCTCGCCTTGCATTTACATGATTTAGTGGGTTTATCGATCCTTAAGACATCTTGCATCTGAATGCTTTCCGACGATAAGGAAAGGCATATTTTTGTGGAACAAGAGAGAAATATTTTTAGGTCTTGCATCTCGCGTATGCAGGGAGATTAGCAATGAATGTCAACGTCACCATCGTCGTCATTATCATCCTCGACCTCATCTTGACCATCATCACATCATCATATTTAAAAAAGTTCATAATTGACGAGGGACGAGAGCAGGCTGCAGGGTGATAGACTAACTTGATTTAGGTCATGGCAAAGTCAAGGGTCTGATTTTACTTAACAATTTCACTCAGCTCGTACATCAAACCTAACGGTCGCCACGGTCGCAACAATTCGAAAATTACCAGGAAGACAAAAATCGACGGGAGCAAAGACATTTAATGCTATATCGATCGCTAATAAATAGTTCTGAAATGGGCGTTTCCGGGTCTTTCTTTCTTTAATCGAAATAAAATACTGACAATATGCCGATTCGCGATGCTGCTGATCTGCTCATGCAGTATTTGGATTGAAAATTGCATACAAAAGACCATTGAATACGCTATGACAATTTTTGGGATTATACCTACAAGCTGCCGTCACATGTCCATGCATTCACGTTATGCGAAAGAAAAAAAAGCGTAGAAAGCACCTGGCCAAATTTTTTGTTTTGACGCCCAAACACAAGCGACACTTCGAAACATATAAACGTATTTAGCAGCTTTTACGAACAGCTTGAATATAAATTTCATTCTATAGAGCACTAATGCAAATATGGCCACTTAAAAGCCGCAATTGCACCTTTTGTAAATACGGCATAAGACCACAACTTTTCATACTAAAAATTACCCAACAAAGCAACGACAGCAATAAAAGAGCTACTCCGCTTCCTCCGGTTCTCTCGCAATACTTGTTGCGCTCGCAGACAAACTTTCCATCCCCTCTCCGTCAGGTGAAGTTTGAAGCCTCTCATAGAATGTGATCCCTCCTTTGACTGCCTCAACATCCGATATACTGACCACGAATTGACCAAGACACTTCTGATGGGCGGCGATACCTTTCCTTTTCCTAGCGCCATAAACACGTACTCTTAAATTTTGGTCGAGACTCGTCGACGATGCGGACAGCTTATAACGAAAATGCTCGTCTATTTTGGTATGGCTTGGTTCTACGTCATGCCAGCGTGTCTTAAGAGCGTATCGCTTTCGCGGCAAAATAGCGATATGAACTTTAACGCGATCGGGTCCTCCACCTACTCTAGGGGGGATATCGTCTACAGATATAACGTTACCAGCCACGATGCCTTTTTTCGCGGAGGCATAGAGAGATATTTGAATGTGCGCGTTGGCGCTTGGCAGAAAAGACGCAGGCGATAACCCTTGTCCATCGCTATCGTTGGTAGAGACACTGTCGCCGTAAGCAGACAGGGAGATCTCACCAGACGCATGCGACTCTTTTACTGAGCTTTCTATATCCGGAAAAGCAGTAAGAGTGGTGTTCCCAGTAACCGTAGCTGCCTCAAGGCTGTCAGCTGACTTCTTCTTGTTAGCAATCGGACGATGACTTTCATGAGAAAAATGAAAGTCTTTTGTCAATTCGAAGTCGTCGGAAGTAACGTCTATCAAAGGCGTACTTTTCGACGAGTGGGCATGCTTGGACCCTTTCGACGCCTTGACACAGTTTTCGCCAACATCTTGCTCTTCGTCTGAAGCAAGAACTTTGTATTTCGCAGTCTTCTTTTTCGTTTGCCAGCGATAGCAAGCAAGCAGGCAGAGACTGAGACAGCAAAGTGCGATCAGGCTTAAAGCGACTATGCCCAGAATCACGTCCCCTAGAAACATAAGCGTTTGAAATCTCTTCAAAATAAAAAAGACAGAAAATTTTTTATCATAGCAACGGAACTGTTGGTAAAAATAACGAACAGAACAAGCAGGCAGATACTGAGACAGCAAAGTGCGATCAGGCTTAAAGCAACTATGCCCAGAATCACGTCCCTAGAAATATAAGCGTTTTAAATCTCGTCAAAAAAAAAAAAGACACAAAATTTTTTATCATAGCAACGGAACTGGTAGTGAAAATAACGAATAGAACAGAACATTACAGAATATAAGAATAAGGTAAGGCACACCATCAATATCATCTACACGTGTCGAACAAAGTGAAGTTCCAGGATGGCATGCCAATCAAAATCAACTTTCAACAACATCAACTTGAACCCTAAGCTTAGCGGTTCATCAAAAAAAGCCTGGCAAGGCATCTTAAGGAAGGCACTTTCTACGAGGCATGTAAGAATAGAAAAACATTGCGCACATTGGCAGATCTTAAACGAGCTTTTGGTTACATCAAATTAACAACTTCATACACCACAAACATGCCACTCAAGAAATACTTTGTCGAGAAATGCATGAAGCCGGGGTGAACAATAGGTTTTCAGCGAGAAGGCAGGTACTGATGCAATCTAAACGCGGCTTCGATGCTGTCCTACTTCAGCAATCCTGCAGCGCTACAGGAGCCATCGACTTGTACAAGCCTTTTAGCGTTTATTTTTATTTTTAATTTTAAGTTTAAAGAAGACATCACATCTTAATCTGACTCAAAACCAACAGTGTGAGAGATGGAGATTGACTAAGCTATTGGTGGAAGGATTGATTAATTGTTTGGTTGATTGAGTACCAGTCTACACAAATATCGATGTCATAACAGATTAATAAAAACTAACAGATGAATAATAGGTTAACCGATGCAGTCACTCACAAGAAAGCTCTCCTACTTTTACCATGCTGGAGGCAGTACAATGTCGATCGCCATATACCTTCCCCAGATACCCTCGCCAGATACCTTCGCCAGATACCTTCGCCAGATATTTCGGCAACAGAACGTGGTCAAGGCCAAGCGATGCAAAGGTGCGGGCATACACATAAAAACGCCGGAATTAGGTGCAGATAACCGGATTCCATATCCCATTATTAGGGCGCTACGGGTCGATTACCGATAAGAATGGTTGCTTGTTTGGTCATAATAATTGATCATTGATCGTTCGGTCACCATGCCAACTTCTCGCACTCGTTTGGTTACAGCGACAACATAATTGACTTGGCCACCGCCCCTTAACCCAAGGTAGATGAAGCGGTTTGCAGTGGCCACTACATGTCTCTGACATCAAACGCTAAAGGATGACAAGACTCAGGTTCATTTCCGTCACGGTGTAAACGGATGATGGTGGAAAACTCTCTTGAATATTTTTACTTCTAGGTAGGTCGAACAGTCGCCAATTTAAAGGCAACTTACCATTTAAACAAATTTAATGCTCTCTTTTCTTTTCACAATTATTTGTGTTCGGTAATGAAAATCAATCAGAAATACAAGAGCTAACTAAACCGAGAAAAACTCTCACTTCACTATTGTTCATTTCTATCATTTCCTGGACTCCTGCAATCGTTATCTCTTATAGATGACACTATGCGCTGATCATGATTGAGAGAGAGGGAAGTAAGAAGAAGTGGATTTGTGCGAGTAATAAGATTTCGTTGAAGAATATAGTTACCTCCAAATGTTATGCACGCGCGAGTTCTACGTTAAGTGTCGGCAGAAGAAGATATAGCAGTTCTGACAACTGTAACTATATTCTTCAACTAAATCTTATTACTCTTACAATTCCACTTCTTCCTACATCCCTCTTTCTTAATCTTACGTCTGTACTCCACCTATCCCCATGTATATCTACGCCCAAACAATACCCATCAATACGATGCCAAATTACGTCACGTGACAAGCAACCAATCATAACGGCCTATAATAACACTCGGAGTGAGTAGATTTGTTCCTAATGAAGTTCGATCACATCAACCATGCTTCGTATGTTCACGTCTGTTTTCGTCAAGCAGTCGACGTAAGTTTGCAACCGCCTCACCGTGGTGTTTTACTAATTTGATAAGAAGGAACTGCATTGGATTTTCAGTAGACAAGGAATTTTAGGGATAGGCCTACCTAAACACCCGGAGTTGCTGTATGGCACATGCATGAAAGAATGTTTATCTAGTCGTTTTATACGCGCCAACCTTATTCGGCAGTACAGGTCATTCCAAACCTGACGATTATCTAGAAAGACATTTCAGACAATGCACGTGCATTCATTGTGTCAACTGAATTTTTATTGGCAACCCAATGCGGTAGTGGTATGCAGGTCTACCATCTACTCGTCTCAACTTGGTTTTTTGAAGTCTGCGCTACCTAGTAAACAATTTCTTTTGTTAAGAGCCCACTTGTAAGCAATTGTAGGTTTTTGGTTTGGGTTTTCATCAGTTTGATAAAGCCAGACCAAAGCCTCGTATAAATCACTTTGTTGAGACCCTTTTGTCCTTTTGCCATTGAGCGGGTTTTTTCAAATAAAACAATCTTCGGCTACCATCACTCGCATCTTTCTGAAATTCTATCCAAAGTGTTGTTTTGGTCTAAGTTGTCCCCATTTCACCGAGCAATTTTTGAATTAGGTCAGCTGCAATTGGTCTAACTTGGTTCAACAAGTTTCCGACAACGTAAATATAATCGTGATCAAAATCGTGCCTTCTACATGCTTTATTGAAGGCTTACTGAACGGGAGTGACAGTGGTGCCTGATTAAGTTTTTTATCTGATGCTACGTGCAGTGTCATGATCTAGTTTTTCTTAGCCACTTTGAAAATTTCAATAACAGGCTTTGCCTTTTGCCTTTAGCAATAACAACAATCGTAAAAGCTTTTTCTTATCTTCTTTTCTTCCAAACATGTCCGTCACCTAACGACTTAATGTAGACGCAACAGGTTTAAATGTCCATTTTTGATCTCAGTAAATGAACTGGTACATGACTTAACAGGTGAAGAAGCTCAGGATTTCTTCAATTTTAGGCGTTATAAAAAAACTAAACCTGAGGAATCTTTTTTAACTGGCACATTTTTATAGTAGGAGGTAACAAAAAGCTAAAATAAGTAAAGCAAAACATAAGAAAAAACGTTTTTGCATCTTTGATAAATTTAATTCTTTGATAGCTGTTTAAGCCAACATTTCCCATTAGCTAATTTATCTTACTGATGTACTTCAAGCAGTTGTTGTGATCACAAATTATATATTTTGTCCCATAACTCTTAAATAAAACAACCGCAGTGATCATTGACTCCTTTGATAATGTTGTGGAAGGTCCAGATAAGTCGATAGACGAAGCATTTCCTCTAGAAGCGAGCAGAGTATCACATGTTAATAGAAAACGTTGCTTGAAGGATTAACCCTTCGCACCCGAGCACTAAAAGATTAATTAGAATGGTTGTACCCGATATTATCTAAGCACCAGAACCGAAACAGCACAGTGCATTATCCAGACCTGTCAGAAGTTAAAGATGGAGAGATGCAATACTAGGGAAAGAAGCAATCTCTTTACAAGAAGTGGATGGCGTATAGTAGCATCGCAAACATTTGTGTAAAGAAAGTTCCTCTGAAGTTCGGGTTTGACATACCAGCAGGAAAGATATCAGTGCGGTAAAGCTACAATATGGAACTAGATGCTAGTGATTAAAGTAAACCTGTAGTTATACTTAAGTAAACCAATACTGTCCTATACCTTTTCGTATGCGATGTAATTGCAAAATCCTATTTGATGGAATGGGATAATCTCATTTGGAAGGATTTCTGTGCTTGAGTAAACAACAACAACAGCAGCAACAAAGACAACAACAATAATTTATTTCCCAATAATTACATCGTGTCTAAAAGATTGTCCAGCTTAACGTGAAATTCTTTCATAAATGCAATAATTGGAATAGGGGACATCCTCGCTAGCCGTGGCTAATAGAATTGAGGATGCCACCTTTTTCTAGTCTAAGAAATGCTACAAAAGTAAAAAGTAAAAAACAATATTAGCATACTAGCCAATCATTTAAATAAGCAAGTGCATAACAATTTCAGGATTCACTAAAATATTTGCAGCAATTTCAATATAGCAATAGGAAACACAGGCAAGTCAAGAGTAAACAAAATTAGTAGATGCAAAGATAGCAGATAAGCTCCTGCTAAGAGAAACAAATCTTAGAAGTTTTTAAATATGGCTCTTGCGTATTAGCAGCATCATTATCAGTAGAAGAAAAAATTAGCAATTACTCTGGGCACATGACTCTCATGGAAGAGTTGTAGAAGCAAAGTATTTTCTATCTCGTAGCATTATTCAGGAGTGTAACAAATGGGTCCTTCGTGAACTTCTAGCTTCATACTCTAACTGCAGTTCAACGTGCAGTGCTCATTAGGATCAATAGTCAAAAGTTTAGTAGACTCGAGAAAAAACAAGAAACCAAGCATAAATTGAACTGCCCAGCAGGCAAATAAAGTCACTCAGTATAAAAAACTGATCGTATAAAAATGCATTACATTATACAAAAAATAATCGCTAAGCGAAACAGCGAGTTAACGAACATTACCCGAACATTTCCGAAAGGTTGCTTTTGGATTAGATATTTTGACATCGAATTCACGCAAGTAGTTATTTGAGCCTGCACCTTGGAATTAATATTATTGGTGCCATAACGTTCGGTTCGTCTGGGTGGCAAGGAAAGCTTATGCAAGTGTTTGTAGTAGAGACAAGACAACTGAATAATTTATTGAGACACTTTGGGAGCTGGAACCACCCTTAAACCCAAAGGAACATTATTTCTCTTTGATATTGATCTGGAATTAGAGCAACGAAATCTTTAAAACCAAATTTTAATTTTAATTTTTTTAAATAGTTTTCCTCTTGTATCATATATGATACGCTGGGCATTTAGGGTAATTAACGCCTTTAAAAATTTTACCCAAGCGAAATAAACAATTTTAAGTCTTTAAGATTCAACAACAATTTTTTCAACCGATATCACATTTATGATTCACACATTTTTAAAGTACGGGGAAACAAAGAGATAAAAAAAAAAAGAAAAGAATTTTGCATCGTTGATAGCTGTTTTAGCCAACATTTCCGATTAGTTAATTTATCTTTCTGATGCACTTCATTTAGTTGTCATGATCTGTCATGGATAGCTCCATGATTGGACGTGAAAGTTCCCGATTGCACAAGGTGCACCATGAGTCAGGAACAAACTATCCTGTTATGTAAATATTGATTGAATCGAGTGATATTTTGGGGATATATTCACACATTTAAAATTAAGTCAGGAAACTACTTGACAAGTATTGAGATTAGCTAAATGGAGTCTTAAGTACATTTTTGGAGTTGGTTTGTTATGACAAGTTTGTACATAAAGACGAAAAATGTAAGGGAGACAGAGCGAGTGTAGAAGGGAGAACGGTAGAACGGTGAGAGTAGAGGCTGCGTGTAGAAGTAGCGTTGAGAAACAAATAGTCTAACAGTGATTCCAGTTTTCGTTCTAGTGTCAAAGAAACTCTACATGATCACAAATTACACTTCTTGGCACAAAGAAAACTGTCCTTGGCATAGAATTTGCCAGTCATTGTTTGGCTGACATTGGACTTTTCCGTAATGCGGAATATCGTTTTTTTGTTTGGGTATGCCATCAATAATAGCGCTGGCATACTGCTGCGGTGAATTCTTAGCTTTCTATCTGCGCGCATAATAGGCAGCTCTATCACATTGGCATATTCAGATTTGTAAATCGTTAATTGAACTCGTTAAGGTTGGGGAAGCGTGTGTGCAAGTAGTGGAAGAAAGTAACCGTACCTTTTGGATTCTTTGAGCATGTAAGCACCTTGTTTTATCCGATCATGCCTGATACTTGGGATCCTGATGGCAACAAATGCACTTGACTCTGCGGTTACGGTATTGAATTGGCCTACCAGAATTTTGTTTAGATCTCTTTCAAAGACGGGCAGCGTGAAGTTAAAAGTACTTAAGGCTGACGAGGAAGTGCAATTATGCCCGAGCATTGCTGCAGCTTTGCAGCAGCTATAAGTTCAGCAAGCGCATCGATCTAGCTCTCTTGACAAGGTATTTCTAATGCCCAAGGTAGAGCTCGCTTTATTGTAATCACTTATAGCAAAAGCCAACTTTGAACCTTCCTTACAGTTGCCGTCAGATGACCATCTGATTGTACATAAAATTGTGCTTGCGTAAGGCTGCGTAGTACCCGTTGGGATTTTCAATGGCCAATTTCAAGTAATTAATCCTTTTTCTGTTATCCATTAAAAATTCATGGATGAAGAATGTTGCAGAGGCAATATATTGCGACTTCGACAGCTTGCTGAAGGACGATTTGAAATTACATGAAATCAAATCTGGAGACTAGATGTACGCGTTTTTGTTTCTGCCTCTTTGGGCACTTGGCGATCAGGCATGCCAACGCCTTAACTGTAATTCTCTTGGGTTCTTCTCCTGTGACCTTAGCTATCGATTCTTGAAGTGGTGTTACAGAGTAAGTGGAGGTAGTATCTTTGCTTTTTAACGTCTGCGCGTTTCCAAGCAATTTTATCGAGAGTGTACAGATCGACTTACGTACAGCATTGTGGTATAAGGAGGCCAAACGTTTCAAAAATATAGATAGCGCTCTGCATTCTGAGAAGCATTCAATTCTGCAGTGTGATGCAACACAAAAATATTCTTACATCAGAACTTATATGGCCTTGGGTAAAGTTTGGCTTGTCAAAGATGTTCTCCATGTCAGTCCGAAGGGAAAAATCAGTGGTCATCAAAGTTTTAAAGCCCTGAGCCTGTGGTTAGAACTTCCCATTAGTTCTGGACATGTTGCTAGCGCATGAGCAGCCATTGCAACCAAAATTGCAGACTCAACTGTAAGTTGAGTTGGCAAAAGTTGAGCTTGAAAATGTTTTGCCTCTTAAATAGAGATTTCAATTCAAAAAAAAAATTCTGAACAGCAATGCCATTTCGCAATTGCAGACTCAACAGTACGTTGAGTCGACAACAATTGAGTTTGTATTTTAATGGAGTTTGTAGTTTTAACTATTCGCAACATTTGCTCCACACAAAAAAATGGACCAAACACATTGAGAAATAAGATAGCATAATGTATAAGCACTAGGGTTATGACTTTTTATCAACCTCATGCTCCTGTACTGTACTTTGATGAACGTTTACCTAAAAAGCACGATGGGAACCATTATTTGCATATCTTTTCAAAAAAAGTTCTCCCCCCATTAAAAATTGACTTTGACATTAGTACTACTATGAATTTAAATGTATTTACAATGTCAAAGTCATGTAATAGAATAAATTTTCAATCCAACAATGACGCAGACCGTTGACCTTGATCTGGCTTGTTGCACAGAAGGAATCACAGATGATGAATAAATTTCCTCTATTACTTTGATTGTGTGCTCTGCGCATTGATTACTTCCGGGTATCTGTAGTATGGATGGCTCTCCAATGATTTTTCAAAGGGCTTAAAGCCTGTCGAATGGATTCATTATTTCAGCAAAGTTATTTAAGTCGTTTTGGTTGTACAGTTGGTCTGTAAACCAATGGTCTGCTCAGCCATACAATATAAACCAACGTCGTCTCTGCAGAACTGTCGTTGTTGAAGGAATTAAGATGAAGGCCAGGATCGCTAGTATGGCTCTGGAGTCCCACCTCGAATTGCTGATGTTGGGTATTTTCTGAAACCTCATCAATAGAAAATCTCCCTTTTCCTAAAAAAATCAGAACACTCAAGAGAGATGAAACAAAAATTTCATATCTCTCTAGCCTGATGTTTCTAGAATTACTTCTGTTCCCTTATTAAGCTGTGTTTTCAGTTGATCGTACCCCTTCAACAGTTGAGATACAAATGGATATTCGATGTTTGGCGATTGTGTTTTACTTCCAAGTTCTTCATTCATCTCGAAACGGAGAATTCTATCTAATACGTGGTGTTGACAACTGATAAACTGAGTTTTGTTGATGCGTTTCTCTGTGAACATTTGTTGCAATATTACAACAGCAATATTCTTTTTTCCAGTTTTAACGCTGGTGGTATCTGCAACAATCATCTGTATTGAATTCCATAGGTGAAATTCATTGTTGACTTAAGAAATTCCTTGAGCAATAGTTACAGTCCTGACATCTATCAAGCCATGGACATCCAATTCGATTTCTCGTCCTTCGTTTTTAAGGACGACCACTTGATAATCCATTCTGTCTATGTGCTTGGCATCCAAGTGTAAGGACCAACTTTCCATACGCAACTTTTCAATCATTTCTTCCTTCAGGTTGATTGCCTCTTTGATTGTTGACTTGTAAATAGCTGATTGAGATGGAGTTGGGATTTCAATGCCTTCACGAGCCAATGGCTTGCATATGTTAGCAGCTTTGTTGTTTATACTGTTGTGGAGGTCACCAAGTTGACTGCAGTTTTAATTTTATGATGCTTTCTGCTTAATAAAGGAGTTGTCTCATCTTCTTCTTCATTGTTTTCATATTTGCTGTAAGCCAGTCAGCCTCAGAGTCAGAATCACTAAAACCAGGATAGTAAGGTGATGAGTTGGATGACTCATTAGAAAGTTTTTGTCTTTTAGAGGGATGGATCTTTTCTTTACTGGCTGCTTGGCCTGTAGAGTATTCACTGTTCCTTTGCTGTCCAATTGGAGATGGTACCATCGCTTGTCCTTGGATAGGAACCATGCTCCATCCATTAAGTAATATAAAAACATTCATCAAGGGGTTTGTAGGTTCCCCGCTTGACACATTCATTATAAGATTTCAGTATTTTATCGAGCTTTGCTCGTACAACCTGATCAGATACATGAGGAAAATTCAGTTTGTTCTTCCATAATTTGGTGACTTAATTGGAAATTTCTGCTATTCACACCTTTCTTCCTTTAATTTTTGGTCCAAGGTAATGGTAGCATCTGATGATTTGCTTTTGGAGAGGCATTCTGCACTTTTCTTCCAGTGGATATTTTTCCAAGGGGACCATTCTTCTTCTTATATAGAGTCTTCAAATTTTACCAGATTATTGGTCCAGACATCCTTGTTCTTCTGAATGCTACTATCGCTAGGCTTGTACGACGCCATGTGTTGATTCTGTAATAACTATAAATTAAAATAGCAGCTATATATAGTCTAAAATGATCTAGAATATTCCAGAATGTTCGAAATTGTTCTAGAATGTTCCAAAATGTTTTAAATTGTTCTAGAGTGTTTTAAATTGTTCTACAATGTTCTAAAGTTTTCTGAAATATTCTGTTAATTTCCGATATGTTCTAAAGTTCTAAACACTTCTAATCTATACAAGTTTTACATGGTTTGCAGGAAAGCCACACGTATTAATAGTAGCAGTAACAAGATTAAATAAATGACGAAACGTAATTTGAATTGCGGGGTGACCTTTTTGTTTTACAACCGAGAGGGATTGAACATGTTTCCAATGTTTTCTAATAAAAGTTCATCGATTTATGGCACAGGAAACTGATTTTCTTTTCTTCCTGAGTTAATAAGTAATAACCCTAATAAGCACATTTACTTGATTAAAAAATGGCTCGAGGAACGCTTTAGTGCTGCACGGAGGGTTTATTGACTGGTCAATGTGATCTTTATGAGCTTAATGTGAGTTCCTCATTTAACCGAAATGTCTTTTCGAATATGACAGGGAAATTTTTAAATACGTCTGGAAATTATTACGCTTTCGCGTGCAGATAAGAATGTTGTAAATATTTAATAAGGAAACTTCTCCTTATTGACAGCTTTTCTGCCATGCAAGGCAAAGAATAAAGCTATAAATTTTTGTGACGTTTTGGTCCTTTCTTGGACCATCTTCAGACTAAACGAACAAGAATGCTAAAAAATCGAAAAACAAAAACAAGCAGAGCACACATCGCCAGAGTCACATCTTCGAAGTTGAGCTAAACCAGCTTCAACTTAATCGAGTCTGACTGCACGTTCAGTGAGTTGGCGAATTTATGGTGCGCGATGATCAA
>QQSS02222175.1:0-10707 GCA_003687565.2 Craspedacusta sowerbii
AGATAGATAGATAGATAGATAGATAGATAGATAGATAGATAGATAGATAGATAGATAGATAGATAGATAGATAGCAATCTAGTAATACTTAGAGTCATGTCAATTTTATAGAAGAATCTTTGCGGTATGGCATGAGTCTCTGAAAAAACCATGGACCTTAATGGAGTACCATCTCCATATTTTCGTGCATTAAAATTAACTGTATTTTCCGTCCAATTCACCGTGTGGAGGAAGGTGTTGCGCAGTGTCATAAGAGTTTTTGAAGTTCTAAGTGGAATAGTCAGATCCTTAGAGACCAAGGCTGACAGTATCTAATGCTTTCTTTTTTTAATGCCTTGCGCAAGGAAGGAACAAAAGGATTTATTGTGACTCATGCTGTATACAAAATAAAGGTCTGCGTTCACTAGAGGGATATATGATGATGATGATGATGAAAAGCGGAAGTATCCATAGTGTGTCTATCTTTAGCAGAGGTGCACGTTACTTGGTTCTGGAGAAAATTCCCTGTGATGTGATGGAAAATGTTTCTTTTCTCCTGAAAAAAAAACTTTCCTTGATGTCAAATTTTGTCGATCGACTTGGCAAGTAGCAATCGTTAACTCGTTCCGAAAATATTATTATGCTGATGCTTACGGAGGAAAGTCTGGAAAATATTCGACTCATGAATGTTTTATATTTTATCATACTTCATTAGCGGTCGTGAATCTGAGATTTTCTCAGAGCATGATTTCATTCTTAAAGCTTTCTTCTGCTGTTTGTGGATTTTTCTAGTTTTGTCGTTTTAGCATAGTATTAATACTATATTTTTATTGCTAGTATTTTTCTTCTGGATGTGTACATTTAGTAGGGAAGATGGCCACAGAAGTGGCCAAAACCTTCGCTGATTATAAAGTTTCGCTTTCTGGGCTGACATTTGCAATCAAAAGTCCTTCCCACAAAGACCCTGCTAAATAATTAGTATTCCCTTTTGCTATATTTCTTTAGTATCTAACCGCTATATAAGGTAAGTATATTTATGGGTGGTCAAAATGCATCGAGCGACTGTATAGGTGCCATCGAGCCATACAAATAGCCCCATTCTTTTATAATTTTACTCAACCGTTCCTATATGTCGAGACCATGCTAAATTCTGGTCAGTGGCAACAAGAAATTCAGTAAAATCGCAACCTTTAAAACTATTGTTCCTATTGTTAAAAGAGTGGGAAACTGCAGTTGTAAAATGTCCATGTATTTTTCTCTCATAAATACACGCATTGTTTATTAATGCTCGGAGAAAGTCGATTTGATTGAAACCACTGTTACGTATGCGTATGTTGCACATTCAGAGTAAGAAGCAGAGAATTTATATTTTTATTATATTAAAAGCAGAGAATTTATATTTTTATGCGAAAAGAAAATACAAGTGAAATCGCAGTCTAGTTGCTCAGGCGGGATCCAATCCGGACTCTTTGCGTGACCAGATCTCACCAATCAAGTGACGTTGCGTCACTACTCATGTCAGCGTCCATGTATGTGTTTGTTTGTGTGTGTGTGTGTGTGTGTGTGTGTGTGTGTGTGTTTGTGTGTGTGTTTGTGTGTGTGTGTGTGTGTGTGTGTGTGTATGTGTGTGCGCGTGTGCGTGTGTATGCGTGTGTGTGTGTGTGTGTGTGTGTGTGTGTGTGTGTGTGTTTGTGTGCGCATGTGTGTTTGTATGCATGTGTGTCTGGGGAGACGAATAGGTCAATTTGCTATAGCTAGCTATAATTTTCTGCACACACAATATTCTATATAAATTTATATTATAACTTGTAATAAGGTCACATTCAACTTAAATATTACAGTCAGTTTGCAACCCAGAGGCGTCATTGCCAGCTGGCCCTCAAACAGTGATTCTCAGATTTCTTTTCCAGGCAATCTGCCAGCACCAACTTCAAGCGCTTACTGAATTTCATGTTCTCTATAAACCAAGATAAATCTATTGGCCCCGACAACGGAAAGCTCTTATTCTCTATTTGTATAGAAAACTTAATTTCTTGATTGAGATCTATCGCAATGGGCTAATCAGTGCTCCTGCACTCGCCTGCAAACTCGATATCTTCAAGATCCCCAATTGGATCGATGGCTCTACAAGTAAGCATTATTCGTCATTCCTCATATTCTATAGGATGGTGGTTGAAAACCTTGAAATCAAACGAAAACAGAAGCGCCATTGTTCCGTGTGAACGATACCTTTTTTAAAGATTGCGAAATGAAAGCCAATCAAATCTGTGCGTCGCAGGAAAGAAGCAAACACATCGGCTTCACAGCATGAACTATTCTTCCTGCCTAATCTCTTTGCAGCTTAGTAAAATAGACCGATTCTTCCTTTTTTTAATTAATATATTAAGGTTTGTTTACACTACGCCGCTTTGTTATGTCTCGCAGACGTTCCATCGCAGCGTGAAGAGGTCCTTAGATGTGGTAGGCGCCGCAGGGCATGGAACGACTTGGAGATTGAGATCGATTGACAATTATTTTAAGAAAAACTGGAGGTTACCAGGTGAATGACGATATCTCGTCAACTGGCTTAGCATTGTCCTTGACCACAATGGTTGTTGTGGTGCGGATAAGTCGGGGTCAGTGAGATCGAAGGTTCCAGACTGGCTTCCCGAATGTTTTATAGAATTTTTTTTTTTGTAGTGGCGTTGATGTCTTGTACTTGTTTGTTGCTTGGTCGGTGGTTTGTCGCAGGGGATTAGTAGCCAGTAATGGACGTTGCTGCAGGAGCTTTTGTGGCTAGTCAGGTCACTGGCCATAGTGTCAGGTATGTTCTGCACCAGTCCAAGCTTGCTGTGAATTCCCCTTGTGAACCCTTCGCAGTTGTTTGCAAACAGCCGTGCGCGCTCCTTTCTTCTTCTGGCAGCTGACATGGGGTTTAGTAATAAGGATTAATTTGACTGGTTTGTCAAGATATACGCGGAATAACAACAACAAGAGTTGCGCGAAGTAGGATTTGACGTAGAGTTTTCTGCACTCTCCAAGAATGCTTATATATACAAAAATGAATGTCATTTATTTGATATGCATAGTCTATAATATTATTATTAGATAATATATTATATATATGTATATATAATATATTATATGTTTATTTATAGTATTATATAATATATTGTATATATATGTAGTATTATATAATATTGTATATATATATATATATAATATATTTGGGGCCTCGATTTCTGATTCCTGAAGCTGCTTTAAAGGGCTGACCACTACTAAATTTCTTGCAAATGCTTTCAAGATCTCTTTGAAATTTCTCCAGAAACTACACCTACTCTCTGCGGTCAACGCTGCTAGTGATCGTAATTGAACTTATTCCTATTAAATCTGATCCCATCCCTCCTGAAATTTATGACGTTATCCCACAAAATGCATTTTTTATAATATTTTAGCGGCGTTATAAATTGTTTAGCATATATTGAGATTGTAAGTCTTGGGTCTTGAATATTGAATAATAGCAGCAGCGGCAGCTAGACTCAACGATATGGAAGTTGTCAACCTGAGCTCTGATTTTTATCGATGTTGTTTTTTATGGTTGTGAGCTTGTTTTGTCACATGGCTTATTTTACAGTGTGTTACATGTAATCGTGGTCTAACAGGAGCCCTGCTTCCTATAATCCATCAGGATTCGTATTCTTTTCGTCGGTGGCACTATACATAGAAGCTTACGCGCATATGAACTGCCTTACAGGGACGTTAATGTTGTTTTGATTTGTGGTTCAACAATCTTTAAAGCTGCATAAGTCTAAGCGTAGGGTTTGTTGGCCATTCGAACGTAATAACATGTTCATCTTAATAGACTGAATTGAACGAGCATATAGCAGAGCCCCTAGCACAAAAGCGTGGACTTGAATGAATTTGATCTTCCCCGTGAGGTCTACTCTTTGAGTCAAGCTCAGGGTAGCCTGTGAAAACGACGTGACAGCCTGTGGCAAGGCAGTTTTGAAAAGCCAGGTTGATCATGTTGAAGTTCCAGGACTTGGCAGCGCTTACTGTCGAAGTTATTCAAGAAGAGAAAGTT
This sequence comes from Craspedacusta sowerbii, assembly GCA_003687565.2. Lineage (NCBI taxonomy): Eukaryota > Metazoa > Cnidaria > Hydrozoa > Limnomedusae > Olindiidae > Craspedacusta > Craspedacusta sowerbii. The sequence continues at coordinate 4,043 of QQSS02222175.1, forward strand.
CTCGAACAGCGAAGTAACTCCATCGTTGCATGGAAAGGTATGGCCAGTCTCACTTAAACATCGCTTGGCTTTTGTGGTCTTCTTTTTCTGGTAGTATCTTGACTTGCGATATGGCGTTATGCAAAAGCCTAGGTATACCTTTTCTTAAAGGAACTAAGGTTAGGAGATGCTTTCATGAAAGCATCTTGGTTGTATTTGCATACTTTTAGAATCGCTCAATCATCGTACCCAAGCCCCTGATTTCCGCCAATAGTGCTGTACATTTTTCCCGCCGTTTTCTTTAACGTCACTCTGGAACACTTGCCGTCTATGTTTCAAAGACCTGTTAAGATGCCTGCCTGCAATTTTATGTGGGATTATGTCCGCTTTTTGCGCTATCTTTACTTGACTGAACACTGCGTTGATATAGAGCTTTTAAAATATTAGTAAGCTCAGAAATAAATATATGTCTATGACTATATTATATACTGTCCATTTTATATTTCGTTTGTGTAATGTGTTGTTTTTTTTTTTTTAAATCGTTCTCATGCATAATTTAGATGAATTTTGTTTGCTATTTGGGAAAATGTATTCTTATCATAGTTGGTGTTATTGTTGTTGTTGTTGTTGTTTTGTTGTTAATGTTCTTTTGTTGTTCAGATTGCGTTTTTCCATTGTATTCCATTATTCTCTGTTTTTATTTTATTTAAAGAGGAAAGTGAAAGCGAAGACGTGTCCGACTCGGAACTACGACGAGCAAAGATTAAGTTGCAAATCACCGACACAGTCGACAACTCGTCTCTACACGGACTGTCATATATTCTTGATAAAAAGCACAGCATTCGTCGTCTATTCTGGTTTCTTATTACGTTAGCTGCTTTTGCGTATTCCGTCGAAAAGGTCTACGAAAGTACGGTGAATTATTTTCGTTACCCAGCAACCACCGCGATCACGAGGCAGTACGTCTCAAAGATGGATTTTCCAGCAGTTTCCTTTTGCAATCTAAACGATATGAAATTTTCTAAAATGAATGGAACGCCGGTTGACGAATCCATTAAGACAAACTCGATACATCAAAATATTACGGGTGAGGAATACCGAAATATCACCAAGGGCGCGGCCCATGATCTTGAAGACATGGTTGTTCAATGTGTCTTTGATGGCCAACCGTGTTCACATCATAACTTTACCGACTTCTTTTGGAAACAAGGGGATAGATGCTTTACATTTAATAAGGGAGATTCTAAAAAGGGAGTACTTTCGGTGACTGGAGCAGGAGTAAAGCGAAGTCTAGATCTGACCATAAACATTCAGCACTACGACTACTACAGAGATGGGGCAAAATCGGGAATACACCTAATTCTGCATGATCAACTCGAGACTCCAGTCAGTATCCAAGGACCGATTATTCCAGTGGGATTCGTGAACTACGTTGAAATTAACAAGAAAAAGGTCAGAGCGCAGGCCTTTTTATTACTTATTATGAGTTTTATTTAAATTAGTTTCCAGCTTATGTGTTTTTTTTTTGCCCCCGCTGTTAAGTAGGGGAGGATTTCTTATCTTCCAATTTTAAGTCCCAGAAGGGCATGTTAATAACATGTTAATAAGGAATATTTCCCAAATGAAGCAAATAGCCTAATGTATCGCCACTGAAACTCCGAGATGAGGTATTCCATGTAAATTTATATATTCTAGAATATTCTTGTAGTAAGGTATTCTATTAAGATATTTCACTCGACTTAATGAGCTTATTTACTGGTGGAAGCAGGCCTGGGGACCCCTAAGAACATTCAGCAATTAGTTTTTTCATCCAGCGATCCCTGAGCTCCGTTGAGCACGTACATCTTTTAGCATGTACATGTAACCTCTGTTTTAGACATACTGTGTGCAGGCTGCTGTTGCTATAGGCTGCCCAGTTAAGCCGCGCCATGTTTTTGTTAGCGTCGCTTCTGAGGTTAGAGTTAAAGGCCTCCCACCGCAGATTATAAAGGATCACCACAAAGAAAGCGAATTCGGATGAAACAACCAAAGGTGGGATGGGCAGAAAAAGTTGACTTTTGTGCGATGGGTCGTTTTCGCATAACATCATATTAGCCAATACTTCATGCTCTTCAAACTCAACTCCAGTAAATATCAGAAGTTTACGAAAGCACGCTAATATATTCGCATTTTGAGTAATTTGGATTTATCTGTGCACTAATATGCACAGTATTCTGTGAAGCTTGTCGATAAATACCCATACGGTCTTGACGTGAATCTTTTGTGTAGAATAATGCTAACTACGAGCGAAAGATCGCAAAGGTGACAGCAGGTTACATGTTGTTGAGTTTGACAAGGATGATAGAGTAAAGAATGCAAATTAGAATGTTGAAACCGCCCTTCCTTAGCATTTTATTGGCGCTACTGATTACGAATTCTACGGCAGAACGTATTTTTTCTCAGTTGAACGGAATAAAAAATCCTCTCAGAACACTTCTTGGTTAGGTTAACCGTGATTCTCTGGCCTTGCTGAAAATTGAGACAGGCATTGTGGGCAGTGAGAAATTTTGAAGGAATTTGCAACGATGAAAGCAAGAAAAAGAATATTATAATGTTATGTTTCTGTCAGATTCTTCGTATCCGTTTGTAATGGCCTCATAAGGGGCTTAGAATATGGTCATGTGATTGCTTGGCGTACGTTGCGTATGACTCGATTTGATCTTGCATCTATGGAATTTAGAATGCGAAGAGCCTCACTAATTTAGTAAAAAAAAAAGGTTTATAAAAAAGTCAATTCATAACTAATCGACAACATGATTTTCTTTGCTTCTGGATCTTCTAAGCACCTTGCAAATGCTGTGTAAACTATTGACAGGTCATAAATGAATTAGTTGAAATATATAGCTCGTAATTTTGTAATGTTTATCTACGTGCGTAGTGCTGGGATTCTTTGTGATGATTTTTTTGTCATCAACTGCAAAGCAATTTCACAAATTCAATGTGGCAATACGTACATTCATCGATTCCGGTTTGCTATTTTGATGAGCAATTGAGTCATCTCGTGTGATGGTGCCACCCGGTGCGGTCTGCTCCCCCCGCAACCCTTAGTGAACCCCTGCACCCCAGGAACGCCACTGACAAAATCCTTAGGGGGGTAAGGCCGTAACTTGTCATAATCCGGCTCTCAGTGGAAGCTAAACTTCATATCTTAGCTTGCTCCCGTAACGACCACTTGGCATGCGGGTGTACTTTGTTGACTCGTTTACCGAGAGACCTTCAGCTCCAGCCGGGCTCATGCCGGGGCAAGGCACTTGTGAAGGATTCCCATTCTTGGCAGAGTTGTGGTGCGGATGAATAGACTGTGGCCGCGAGCAAATGTTCTTCGAGAACAACTGACTTGTAAGGATCTCACTTCCTTGCGACAACTTGTCCGTTGTCCAACTCGAGGATTTGCGCTTGTAGTATATATTTGGAAAAAGTTGGTCATGCTGCTGGTATCTTGCTATTATGCCAGTCCTGCATAGAAAGTCGTAAGTTCAGTGCTATAACGTCATGGAGTTTTAATGTACGTAGTTGTAAGAACAATGTTGTGAGCAAATGTTCTTCGAGGACAACTGACTTACAAGGATCTCACTTCCTTACGGCAACTTGTCTCGAGGGTGAAGTGGTTTAGATCCGGACTGTTCATCACAGTCCTAAGAAACAACCCCAGTCAAGCATCTGCCCAGGCAGTTCAACGCGCCAAGTTAATTCTTATTCTGCTTCCATTTCTAATTCTAATTCTTAAAATAATTTTAACCACATTGGATTTCCACACTGCCAAGCTTTAAGTGTTGGGTACCTATAAGTTGACTGAAACTCTTCTCATCGGCTGGTAAACGTAAAATTCAACTCTCGATTGAAGAGAGACGCTTGAAAATTATGAAACTACCTCGCAGTTCAAGTAAGAATCAACAACTTTATGCGTTCTTGCTGTTGCGCTGAGCAGAGTAGAAAATGTTTGGCCAAGCGCGATTGCAGTTGCCCTAGATAATTGATTAGCGGTAGTGTGCTGTTATGGTCTTCCTGACTCCGTTTGATAAGCCAACTTTGCTCGACTCAAGATGGTGGCAGAGGCGTCGCTAAGAGGGTGCGGGGAGTGCGGGTCGCACCCGGTTACACTATCATGACCTGAAATTCTATACTGTAGGAACATCTTGAAAAGGTATATGGTGATCAGCGAAAGTCTAGAGGGGTGACACCAAGAGTTTACCGCACCGAGTGACACCAACTCTAGTGACGCCACTGGATGGTGGGCCTAGCCGTGATTGAGATCCTATTCCGATCCTAAAATATTAGTGCTCCTAATATATGAGAAACGTTTCCATTACCTACCCAACTCAAACGCCTTTTAAGATATTTTTTTAGGCGGTCAATGCAAAGTTTGGATGTGGAATTAAACTTTAATTCCGTTTAATTTAAAGGCAACCAATTTTCGTTTTTCTTTCTAGCTCGTCAACTTGCCCCCACCTTACAAAACTCGTTGTGGAACTAAGAAGTTGAAATACACGGAGGCTTACTCGATGCATCTATGCTGGCTCGAGTCTCTGACAGATTTTGTCGTGAAAGAATGTGGATGTAAAGACTTTTTCATGCCAGGTATCTTAAAGTTTACGTATTTATGTTTTCAACACACAAAGGCATGTTCCGTTGCTGAGCAAATTGAATACTAGTTTGGTCGTATTGAACTTACTTGTGTGTGGGTGTGCGTGTGTGTCTGGGTGTCTATGTGTTTGTGTATGTTCGTGTTTTTTTATGTGAATATGTTTGTGTGTCCGTGTGTGGGTGTAGACAGCAATAGCAAGCTGCGTTTGTTGGTGTGGTGCTTTTCTGTGCAGATGTGTAAAGATGCAAAGACGCGAAGAGTGTGCTCTTGTCTTTGTCTGTGCAACAATAACGACAATAACAACAGCAACAACAATTTACGGTACAAAGTTCCAGCTGGTTACGGCATATTGCAGACACGGCTGGTGAAGGAAAGAGTTCATGATTTTGTGAAGTTTGTGTATATTTTGTGTAGATGCTGACGTGGCAGTGTGCAGTCTAGATGAAGCGATGAACTGCATGTGGCCGGCTTGGGGTAAGACTTCTATGGTCTAACTATCTTCAAACTATATCTTACCTCTATATGACTTCTATGTATGTAACTTATTGAAACTATATGGCTTCTATGACTTGTATCTTGAAACTGTATGACTTCTATGTATGTAACTTCTTGAATTTATATGACTTCTATGTATGTAACTTCTTGAAACTATATGACTTCTATGTATGTAACTTTTTGAAACTATATGACTTCTATGACTTGTATCTTGAAACTCTAAGACTTCTATGTTCTAACTATATTGAAACTATATCTTGAAACTGTATGTCATCTTGGCATACTTGCGCAGACATGCAGCTATTGTTATAAGTTCATTTTCCCAGTCGGGCATCAAAAGTAGCCTTAAAAAATAATGCGGAAGTACTAAAATGAATATTAAGAATATTTGATAATAAATATTATTGAATATTTTTAATTTTTTTATATTATTGGTTTCTTTTCTTTCGAAAGCATTTGTCTTTCTTCTAGCGCAGCACGACAAGCTAAAGTTGTACGAGTGTCCTCTTCCCTGTTCAATTGACACGTTCGGGTACAAAATGTCGCGCTCTTTGTATCCAGCGACGGCCCAGGCCGACCGGTTGGCCGCTTTGCTACCCAACCTGACCGCTGCGTTTGATCCCATGGATGGAGAAATAACGTTGGAGCAATTTCTAAGGTTCCAACGGAAATTTTTTCTTATGTTTAAGATAGAAGGTATATTACATATATTATATGATAATTATAATATAGATTATATACATATCATAATAATAAATGCATTCATGAAGGAAAAAAGAATAAAAATAGAAATCATGCAACAAAAATTTATGAATGTCATATATATGTATGTACGTATATATGTATATATATATATATATATATATATATATATATATATATATATATATATATGTATGTATTATGGCTAAACAGGTAAGCATGATTTTAATTACGCGTTTTGATATAGTAGTCAGATGTATTTGCATAAGGTGCGTTTTCCTAAATAGAATTTTAAGGTAGCTAAAGGCCTTGGCTGTGAAGTCAATGATGCTGTTGAGTTTACGGGGGTTACAGTGATAGAAGTGTTGTTGATGGTGGTGAAGAGCCAAGAGTTTCCCCGGATGCGCAGTCCATCGATCGTCGGTGACAGCAAATGATGCCAGTCGTCGGATGTTGTTTGAGCCTCCGAAGGAGCTAAACAGCTCGATACGTGCCCTGAAAGGGAGGTTCGAACGACTGGTCGATGCTCCAACGATCGTAGAACTGACATCGCACTGTCCCCTGTTTCCAGGAGACACTCTTTGTGAAGACCTTCCCAGCGGACGACAAAGTCGTACTGTGCTGGTTAGGTCTTCTTAGGAGATTCGTCAAACAGGGAAGCCGCACAAATTTGTCACACACCCTGCTTGCCCACCGACCGCCGCGTGGAGGCTCTCCTAGTTGGCTGGCTAATAGAAGTGTAATTTCCGTACCTTGTGCCCCTCAAGATTTAGAATATAGGAAAGAGCGTATAGAATTAGTCAGCTTTGATGCAGTATTTCAGTTGAAATATATATATATATATATATATATATATATATATATA
>QQSS02222186.1:0-10706 GCA_003687565.2 Craspedacusta sowerbii
ATACATACATACATACATACATACATACATACATACATACGTACATACGTACATACGTACATACATACATACATACAGACAGACAGACAGACAGACAGACAGACATCACTATAATGGACTTTCTATCTGGTTGACTGTCTCCTAGACGGTCTGTGGCTTAATGTTTTCATTCTTATTCTAATGTCGCTCTCCTGTTCGTCTGCTCCGTTTTCTGTTTTACTCTGTATGTCTGCGTTGTCTATGCACGTAGCTTATGTGACGATTTGACCGTTATTTTTTTTTTCTGATGGTTCGCGTTGCAGGACGCAAGCTTGCAACGGTTGGTGCGGGCCTCTGAAGATCTTCGCAATCGCTATCGTCATTTGTTCGACTTAACAATCTTAAATAACGCGATAGAAGACGCAGTCGAGGATTTGATCTTCAAACTTCAGGCGCTCGATGTTGAACCGCAATGGGTTCCTGTGAGCTGGTTACTTTGATGCTTGGGAGTTAAGGATACGTCATCATCGACTATATATAGACATGGTCGATATGCTCTCGAATTTCTTTGTCAGCTGCAGTAGACGTGCAAACTCTCTGAAGAAATCCGTGGGTCACTCGTTAACAGTATCTGATATGCGCTCTGCCCTCGATTCGTTTTCAGATAATTGCTTGGATAGTTTGTGAGTGCAAGCCATCTGCGTGTGAATACCGTGTGAGCGATGCGCTATGTCGTTTGGGCTGAGTTAGGAGTGGGACGCGGGATCGTGGTATTTTTGCAGCAGTGCTTTCGCATTTGAGTATGCGTGTTTAGCCGGGTTGGTGGGTGCCTTGCATTTGTCTTGTAGTGAAGTTGCCTGACATGCGTTTTGCTAATGAAGAGAATATGGAGGGGACCCGCAGTGGCATTAATGACGTGCATGTGCGGTCTTCGATACGTTTCGTGCCGAGGGGGAGAGGGTCGCTTTTGAAACTTCGGTAATGGTCTAGCAGATGCGTTCTTACGTCACGATTTCTATTTTGACCGCATGCAATTGGTATTGTAATTCGCACGATGTCATGACACGGATTGCATAGGACCTCTGGACTATTTTGAAGAAGTCTCGTACGAAACACGCGGTCAAAATGTCCTGATAATTTTATAATTATCCCATCTCTGCTATGGACCCCTTCAATTTTGTTAGACTTTCATTAGCTGTTTGTGTGTGTATTTTATTGTTTGTTTGTTTGTTTTTTTTTTATCTGTTTGTGTTGCGTTTCTCCGGAGGGGTAGCTATGTTTTCTTGTGTGTTTACCTAGCGCGATCGATCCAGATGCGCCAAGGGTGTGACACGGTTGTTGCTGTCGTGTGCTTGATCCCTACCCTCCGCTTCTCGTTTGCTGTGTCGCCTCTCTCTGCTTGGGAAGTGCGGCTTCGCAAACTCGTGTAATTTAGCTGTAAGATCGCTTACTCGGACTCTTCAAGCCTTTGTTACCTGAAATGATTTCTTGGTGGCATCGCGAATGAGTGCCATTAGTTTTCGTGCCATTAGTTTCCAGCGTGTTTTATGGAAGTCATGCTGCAATCTCATGCAAAATGTAGACAAGATCTGCTTTTAACGATTTTAATGTAGCTCCTAGGCGTGTTCAATTCGTAGAGGCTATAAGGTTCCAGATGTCGCATTAGATAAGCCTTGGAGTTCGAGTATGACGTATTTTTTATTATTATTATTATTATTATTATTATTATTACTATTATTATTATTACCTTTATTATTATTATTACTATTATTATTATTATTATTATTATTACAATTTTTATTGTTGTTGTTATTATTATTGTTACTATTATTATTATTCTATTTGGTATTGTTTTTTATGATTATTATTGCTTTTGTTATTGTTAATATTAATTTTTTATGCATGTCTCTGATGCAAGCGCCTTTATAGCCGTCGTGATATGCGCAGAATAGTAAACAAGAGGCAGAGAAGGCAGATGACGAATGACAGGGAACGTGGCATGGCGCAGAATACTGTTGGGTGTCAACAGGCGAACGTTAGGCTCGGCTCCTAACTTCGGTGTGCGCAAACGGCGTTTGTTGTTAGACGATAATAATGATTGCATGCATTGTTTCGACTCGTTTCCACTTGTTTAATACCGGAGCATTAAGTTTATTCTTTGCTTGAGTTGGGTTGCTGTTTCCTTATGCCGTCAAAAGCTGTGACATGCTCACATACCCAATGGATGCCGATGGCCCAAGTTAATAAACTGAGTTGAGAAGTCTTATTCGAGGTAGTGTACCTTCTTATGCCTTTTGGCACAGCAGAAAATAACATGCAATTGACGTTCGGGATTGTACAGCTGGTTGATGTTAGTGTTGGAACAAGGTGGAAACACGATACCCTTAAGAGTTTTTGTCAGATTCTCCACTTCGCGTCAAATGCATGATCTACTTGGCTGACGTGCTAAAATTGAAGCTGATTGAGATTGCTGTATGCTGTGGGCGACGCTTTGGATGGATGTCTGCTAGGCGCAATGTTTTTCTTCGTTCGTTTCGACCTTAAGATAACTTAGTTTTACTATTATTATTATTTTATTTTTTTTGCGCATGTTGGGTAGCGAGTACATCGGATAATCACCATTTTGTGATTTAGCTCGACGTCGTTTAGCTACGTCCATGATGAATGAAGATTGAGTTCGATATTGTGTGTTAGTTCAGCTGTAGTTCAGCTGTAGTTTGCGGATTATGTTTGCAACGGCTTTTATTTATTGTTAGTGTAAGCAAATTATACAAGGTTGTGAATCGCTATTCCTAGCACAGGTAAGTTGATAAAATAAAAAAATATATGCACTATTCTATTCTTACGGTTAGTTTCATAGACGAAATGGATTATGGATTTATGTCAGATGTTAATTTTTTTTTCTATAAGTGTTTGAAGCCAATTTTGGCGGTGGCGTATTGCCGAGCTGAAGTGCGATCTAGCCATTTCGTCTGTCTTGGTCAATACCGGGCCTCTGCCTTCCAACTTATTGACCTGCCCACTATGTCCTCTTCAATTGCAAGGCTAGCTTTGCGTTCTTTTGTACTTGGGTGTTACTGCTTGGTGACGCCATAAGAAAGCTAATAGCCGTGTGATCGAGAACCCCCCCCCCCCCGCGTCAAAGCTGTAGCGGATGAAATATCAGTAGGTGTTTATTTGGCTCCAGTAGTAAGTACACGCACATTGAGGGGAAATATAGTTGTATGCGAACGGGAAACTTGGTCATCTCTGACTGGAAGTCGTCCATGCCAAACCTAGCCTGTTGTCGTTGTTGTTGTTGTTGTTGTTGTTGTTGAAATTGCAGAAACCCTCGTCTACATATACCGCTTGAAACACGGGTTGTTTATAACCAAGCAAAAGCGTTGTGCTGCAGCCATGGTATGCCGATCTGGTAGTACTTGAACTTGCTCGCGTATTCGGCGCACGTTTCTGATTCACCGCTGCGAATATAGCTAACTATTCGAGTCTTAGCATGACTCAACCCATGCGATTGTGGGATAATAATTTGCACGAGTTACACATCAGCACGCTAGATATCTCCAAGACAACACCCATACACGCGCTTAATATATATAAATATATATATATATATATATATATATATATATATATATATATAATAAAAACATATGCAGTAGGCGATCAGAGCCTGATAAAAGCAGAGTTTTCAAAGAGCATCAAAATTAAAAACGCTAAGAATCGGCATGCATCAGAAAAGCGATTCCGGTTGACAGCTGATGCAGAAAAAGTTCCTTCTACTGGCCTCTTCCAGTACGCTCCCGGTCCTCATCCGTCAAGAAGTAGGCTGGGGAGTAGCGCCCGTCGGGCTGTAGTAACTCGGGATTTCGATTCGTATTGTGCTTCGCGCCGAGTGACGTGTAACCTTCATCATAAAGTTTACAATACGGCAGATCAAACGTCCGTAGGAAATCCCAAACCTCCGTGTACGACCAGTCTAGAATCGGACAGATGCGCATGTAGTGAGGCCAACCAGGATCCGTAAGTGTGAACGATCGAAGCTTGGCCGAGTAAGGGTCATGCCGCCGCGTGCCCATGATCACCGCTTTGATTTTGGGGTGCGAAACTTTCAACTTGTCAAGACCCTCGCGAATCGAGCCGGGGATAATGATCATGTCCAGGTTATAGCTCGAGCGACAGTCTTCGATGAAATCGTGCGCCTCTTGGAAGGGATCCGACGTTTGCAAGTACAAGGCCAGCAACCTGCACGAGTGCTCGGGAAACATCTTGCGCATGAGAGCCGACCACAGATGCAAAACGGCGGTGCAGTCCTTGCCCCCGTTGAAGCCAATGCACAATTCATCAGTGCCGTACATGGCCAATGCCTGGCTCAATACACTCCAGGCGCATTTGATAGCAATGCTCAGCTGACTCTCGTTGTCCGCACATAGATAACGGTCGAGGTCAATGAGAGACAGGAATTTCACTAAAGAGAAAAAGACTACTTAACAATATTGAAAAGAATAGCAATACATATTTATTATAAGAGATATATATTAAAATAAGATTTCTTAACATTATTGAAATGAATAGCAATAAAGATTATTATAAAAGATATCTATTATTTTAAAAAGAAAAAGATTGCACATAAGTACACTTCTACGCAACCAAAGCGAGCGTCTATTCACTTGCGACCAACACATCCACGGTCATGGAGCTACCGAGACGAAACGAGCGTATATGCGCATGCGTCGTCGCCAAGTAAATGCCACATGAACTAACGGAAAACCTTTCGCAAATATATTACAACATAAGAACCTTGAGATTCATGGTAAAATATGGCTAAGCTATACTGAATTTGCTTAACTTAAATTAAATCTGCGCCCATATCGTCACACGTCACCATCATTTGAAAAAGAAATTTGAGAACGAAGGCTACACGTGCCGAAACCTACGATTCACGAGACAACAGAGCCTCTTGGCAAATAACTCCATAACGCGTTACAAAAAAACAAAAATTTGCCTGAAAATCTTATTCGCATAACACCATTCGTCCAGCACAGATGACCCTTGACCCCAATACCTTAAGCATAACCTTACTAGTCGTCTTGGTATACATATCAGCATCGATGTCGTCAGCTTCAAGGAATAGCAGCAACGGCTGACCTTTCTCCCTTCTGCCGTGCCCTCCTTTGCTGGTTTCCGATGGGCTCAGCTAACAAATTGACTGACGCAACCGTACGGGATACCCGGGAAGTGCACGATAAAAAAACTCACGTGATCGATCCGCTGCGGTTTTTTTTTTTTTTTTTTTTTTTTTTTTTTGGTTGATGGCAAGCTATCAAAAGACGGCAAGCGCCATGTTTGCGATAGACAAATAACAACTGAGGCACAAGTCACCAGCTGTGCACAACATGAAAGTTTCCATAGCCTCGCAATCACCGCGCAGATGAAGTACTTCTGCTCAGAGGAAGCCACATTTATCGGCCGAAGTTACAGAACTTGAATAGGATACTCCAAATTATAAGCCAAAGTAGGCACAACTAGCATTAAAGAAATGCATATGCCAGGCTATGCTTTTCTTTTTTATTTTATTTCACCTGCAAAAGCATAGCCAGACACTTTAAAGGCAGGTTTGCAAATGGCCGCGTTATCCTCGCGACCCGATCATTTCACGAGAGAAAATTTGCTTTGGATGTTTTCGATCATTCCCGACGGTCGCTAATAGGACCCTTGATTACTGGTGCAAACGGGGAAATATTATCATCGGAAAGGCGATGGGCGAAATTTCGTTAGGGCGCAAGCGCTACCTGTTTATTAAAAAAAAGGGAACCAAGCCTGCAAGCTGGGGCTCTCGCCTGCGCAAAAGGATAACCCTCGCAATCGTTACCAACCTCTAGGTGCATAGCCGTACTGCAGAACATACCAAAGAACGATATCAAACAAAGCGCAGATGAGGTGGCGAATTAACTGAAGAGGAACGTGGCAAACGTGGCAATTGAAAAATGGAGTTGGGCCTTCCGACTTGCACATTTTCGCTCTGAAAATTACTGTCTCCAACTCCATCCCAAAAACGCCTGCAAGTGTGCATACCCCGAGACTCCAAGCAAAGGAGCCTGGGAAAATGTGCTAATGTCACTGACAGCAAAGTGGTTCTACCAGATTGCAATAGTGCTACCCGTCCCACTAACATTCCCGAAAGTCTTCGAACAAACTGCCTTGCTATACTTTTTATTTATGTCTTACGAAAGAATGGGAGGAGTGAATGACTTCATCTGCACAAGTTGAATGACTTCATCTCAAATTAATCACCCGAAGTTCGAACACAGAAACACTCACCTATGCCGATTTTGAGATCGATTAGTTTACTTTTCTTATATGTTATAATAGGAATGTTATCGCCCAATGAAAAGGGCATTATACTTCAAAGTGATTCGAGCTTACCAAACAACTGCAACGTGTCATACTAACAACAAGAGCGTGCTACGCAACCCAATAAGCAGCTATGATATATGATATAAGAGGTATCTTAGAAAGGTACAAACAAATATGAACTTCTTTGCAGCTATATATTAACTTTTTGGCTTCTCTAGTTTAAAAATAGATGGTAAGCATAGCTAATAACTATCCCTTACTTCATGTAACAGATATTAAAGCCAACAATTTCATATAGGCTTCAGAGTTGGCAGTGCTGTTCTTTTTTTAACAATATGGATTTATTCTTTCAAGTGTGAACAACCTTGCAACTAGTGACGACATCACAGGGACTAGGCTAAGCTAGGCTAAACCTACTGCCTAGTGCTAGCTGAGAGAGGAATGATTCTATTTTAAAAATCTGAGCAAGCCATGTTTACTTACATTTTTCTTACAGGTTGAATAGATTCTAATCTTTGATTTAGAAATATAGAGAACCAGTAAGGTTTGGATAGAATTCTATGCCGTAACCATTCATATGTTTAAAAATCTCTGAAATTACAAGGAAAAAAAAGCTTGAGGTCTGGCATGCACACAAGCGAACTACCTATGCATTGATTATGTTTGGACATATACACATAAAGTTGAAAAGTATTTGTCAACATGAGACATTTTAAGAATTAACAAAAAGGGAGAAGCAATCCAGAGGGCATCCTGCTTGCGAAAGTCACCAAGACAACAAAAGGTACAAGAAAGGTAATAAATACAAAGAGAGTTAAATTTCAGGGGTTATTTGGCACTTGCTTTTCAATGACATTGTTAGGATATGCTTAATGTTGACAAAAAAAAATCCTAGAATCAGTGTGGCGAGTGTGACCACAGTTCCTTGCGAGATAGAAGTACTGCAACTTGATAACTAGAACTTTTAATCTCTCTTGAACTCTGATGAAATACTGATATGCTTGCTATATATACAAAAATCTAACAACAATCAAATAGAAGGCTAGAGATTATTGAGATACGGCTTAATCGTGGATGATTTTTTCACCATCTGGTCTCCACGCAGAATGTAACACATAACTATACACAAAAATGTGCTTACAATTTAAGTACGTCTAGCATACATACGATCACTACATATTTAAAGATTATCTGGTGCACACGCCACATGAAAACGATAACTAATGCAAAAAACTTATAAAGTAAAACGAGTTCCAAAGTAAACATGTTTGTTGTTCAAAACATGTCCCTTACATGATCTGCATGTCATGACACTCCTGACCAGCATTGGCCCTGAAATCTTGACAAATTTATAGTATCAATAAATATTCAGAAATGTCACTGATACATTTGGTGGAATATTTTACCAGACCTGCGTGTCATGGCACCATAAACTTGGGCTTGTCAAACCTTTTATACACCACGAAAATGCAAGACACATTTAGAGCCTGAGCAAAAAACATTAATACTCAATTTAGAGATTCATGGATGTAATAAAATTAAACAAAAATTATAATACTGAAAGAAAGCATGCTTGTAAACTAGAGCTGTGTGCAAGGCACCAAGAAACAAACAATAGAAGAAGTAAACAACTTACAATATTTTGAAACAGTGAAACTTCGAGTAGGGTCCTTGAGCTCAGACTCACTATTTGATGTGTGAAACACTTCGTAGTGAACATCTCGTGCATTTGGGACACACTTTTGGACAGATACTACTGTATCAGGAGGCATCAGTGAAACAAGCTCCTTGTAGGCAGAATCTAAGGTTAGTTGGTCTACTGACTCCAGAGTAACTTTAACTCTGTACATGTCATTCATCATTGGATACGAGCCAATATGAACTATGCTTTTATAATGTTCATTTACCTCGTTGACGCATGCAGCTATAGAGCTTTCATCTGCAGACACATATACCTTAATAAGATAAAATGTGCTACCTTTTAGAGAAAATATATGCTCTGTCACTTCAAAAGCTTTCTCTAGGTACTCTGGGACGCCAGGAAAGACATAGACATTGTGACATGACACCAACGGATAAGGAGCTGGTTTCTGAGAGATAAGATCTGTTCCAGTAATGAGTTTTGCTGAGGATGGGAGCATTGCCATCTTAACCACAGCTGGAGTTACAGAAAGCTTTGCCTTTTCTAGCAGCTCTTTCAAGATCTCAAGTAGTTGCTTATTTTCTACCAAGGGCTCGTCGAAGGCTCTGGCCACAGCACTAAGAGTAATATCATCATGGGTGGGACCAATGCCTCCAGAAGTTAAGACGAGCGAATAGCATTTTGAGAATTTTCTTACTTCCTCTGCAACTTCTTCCACAGAATCTGGAAGATATGAAACTCTTTGAACACTTACGCCAATTGACCAAAGGCGACTCAACAAAAAGGCGGAATTTGTATCTTTAGTATGACCTTTTAAAACTTCATCCCCAATAATAATAATTCCAGCAGTTTTCTTCTCGCTCCCTGCCTTGTCAGCATGTACAGAGTAAGGTTTACTTCCGACTTTGTCCATTTTCCTATACCCTAGCAAGCGACAATAGCTAGGATATATCACGAAGCCCAACCCTTTAGTAGCGTGTCACGCCAAAGATGCAAGCAACACTGGAAATATTGCAGGCCACAAACTCCATCAGCAAACTAAACTATAATCACAGAACCCTTGAGCCAGAGCAATTCGCTTGATTTTCAGACAATTCCACGGTTGCTTTGCGGGTTCACATGCGGCCGATGCTGCTGCATGAAGCAGTATACCAAGAGCTCGGTCTGTTCCGTAAAATATCATTCAAGTCGCTCGCTTGGATCGTATCGGAGAATTTTTCGTCAAACACGAATGTATCGTATCGCTTGCTTGGGAAACGAGCAATGCTTTCCGATATCTGTTATGTTGGCGATTAATCGCAAGCACAGCTTCACGAGTTCGTATGGTTTAGCAAGAAATTGAGTCAGCGCTCGCCTACTACTGGAAATTGCAAGACTATAGGAAAAGCTTCCGTTACAAATTAAATCAATTTACAGTCTTAGAGAGGTTACTAAATGCCTTCATATACGCAGTAAAGCATCTTGTCTTGGTTATTTGAGCGAGGAAGGTACGCCGCACGAGTCAATATTAAGCACGAATACTCGCACCTGATATTATATGCTTAACACATTAGCGATTACGAAAACCTTTCAGTTCTTCGTGCTGAAAAATCAAATGATCAGCATCTTTAATGTTTGCAAAAACTATAATGCAAAACATGAGCGTTATGTAATTAATGCCAACAATCGTATAAGAGTTGGTGACATCCACAAGGCTAATCAGATTGGGACGCTACTCTTTCGTAAAGTACCTTCAGAAATTACTTTTTTATTTGAGGAGACGACAAAACTAAGGGATGTTAGCAAACAAATAGCACTCCTTGGTAATGCGCAGTAATGGAAATTGATAAACTGAACAAGAAATGGGAATATGCGCCAAACAACCTAATAGAAAAAAAATGCGAAAAGTGTTAATGCAAACTCAGTAAACATTAAATGGGCACGAAGCAAAGGATTTTACAAATTCAAGCTCTCTGGCAAAAAAAAAACATTGTTCATACCAAATACCGCCAATAAAATTTATAGGAAAAAAGAACGCGCGACTAAAACGTACTTCAACAAAGTAATATGCCAAATATTTCTGATTACTAGATGGATTAAAATTCTCATAGAAAGCACTCATCCGAGAGCAATCGTGCACGGAATCGCGTATTTGCGTTGCATCTGTGTCGACATTTACTGATGACTCGAACATTGAGAACTCACTGGATCGGGTTATTTGGAGTTGCTGCTTTATCATGGGATCCTTCTCTAAGTAGCAAAGTTCTTTGGATGACGGTAACGCCGTTTTTCGTTGTCGCCTTAATTGTAAGTGTAGCTTGACACGTATCATGTGCTGGTTAGAATTGTATTTGTAGTGAGCTATTCTTTAGGGAAGGAATAAGGACCCTCGATGGGTAAATCTTCAAGGCAAAGAATAAAGCTATTAATTTTTGTGACGTTTCTTTGCTTGGACCATCTTCAGACTAAATTCTTGTATTCATGTTCGTTTAGTCTGCAGATGGTCCAAGAAAGGATCGAAAATATTACAAACATAGGATAATACACTTCGTAATGCATACAAATAAGACAGTTGCCATTAGTCCAGTTTACTTGCTTCCGGGCATGGATCCCCTAGAAGGTCTGTCGAGAACGAGCTTGAGGAACTTCCGTTATGGAACTTCCTTGCGAAAGTTGCTCAATTGGACTTCTTTCTGTTTGTATTATTAATTAGTTTCGTATGTGTACTTTCTGTTTGTGTTTCTATTGCTGA
>QQSS02222197.1:0-10706 GCA_003687565.2 Craspedacusta sowerbii
GTATGTATGTATGTATGTATGTATGTATGTATGTATGTATGTATGTATGTATGTATGTATGTATGTATGTACGTACGGGTGTGTGTGTGTATGTATGTATGTGTGTATGTATTGCAACGTCCCACATTGCCAAATTGTTGAATTAGCTCGACATGTGTCAAGATAATGGCTCTCTCGGGAACCACTAGTCCCTCGGCTATGTGGAAGGTCTGCTTGGTGTAGTGCGAGCCATGTGTGACGTTAAACTAAATGAAGCTCAAGCGAGCTGACCGGTGAGGAACAATTGCGTACACTGCCCACTAGCTCGACCGTACTCGGTAAATGAGTTGACAGCCATCATGTATGTATGCATGTGTGTATATATGTTTTGTATATATATATATATATATATATATATATATATATATATTTGCAAGAAGAAAACAATGCTCTTTAAACTATATTCTTGCGACATGTTTCAGCTGTTCATCAGTCACCTTCAGGCATAATAACTAAGTTACAAGCAAACTCTGATTTACATATATGTAAAGTTCCGTTGTCAAGATAATGCAAGCATATAATATATTGTCCAACGATTGGTATAAATACAAGTTAATCCCTGCCGTTCAAAGCAATTATCGAATTGAGCAAAAGCTCCCTAACTAGGCAACTGAAAAGTGTAGCAAGGAGAACCATGGAGCTACCGTTTTCATGTTTGATTTGGATGTTAAGGTTCGGTTTCGCAATTGAGCACAAGAAAGCTTACCACAAACCTCGTTGGTAGTAATTGCATCCACAGCTAGATCAAGTGTGCTAACCATCATTACTGATTCGAGAAAGTTTGTAAAACTTCAAGAAGATCCGACCATGAAACGTGAGACAAGTTTAAAGATTTTTTTTTGTGCATTAAAACGTAAGAATTTTTTGGATGGTGATATTTATAAGCAGTTGTATCCTACTGGTTCCCAACCTGGTAGAATTTACGGGTTACCGAAAATTCGTAAGTTGACTTCAGGTAGTAAGAACCCCTCTACGTCCTATGGTCTCCTCTTTAGGTATGTATAATTATAACCTAGCCCAGTACTTAAATGAGGTATTAACACTGCTTGTACCAACTAGGCATTGCATAACATGCAGTTTTACATTTGTTGAAGAAGTTCATAACGCTGATATAGTAGGTAAATTCATGGTTTCCTTTGATGTTGAAAGTCTTTTCGCCAATATTTCTCTTAAAGAAACAATTGATCTAGCCGTGGATGCAATTACTACAAATAAGGTTTGTGGTAAGCTTTGTTCTGCTTAATTGACGAAGCTGTTCATGTTTGCAACTTCAATGAATCACTTCCTGTTTAAAGGCTGCTTTTATGATCAAATAGATGGTGTCACAATGGGCTCACCATTGGGACCCACCCTTGCAAACCTCTTTATGGGACATCATGTACAGAGATGGATTGATGAGTTTAAAGAATGTGAGGTACTAATGTATCGAAGGTATGTTGATGATATTTTTGTGTCTTCCACAATAAGGATCATGCTCTTAAGTATTACCACTTTATGAATTCTAAACAAACTAACGTCAAGTTCACTTACAAAACCGCCTATGAAGGTCGCTTACCATTCTTAGACATCTTAATTGAAAATTATCAGGTTAAGCCCGTGACCAGTGTATATCACAAGCCAACTTTTACTGGATTGTACACGAGGTCTCCTGTTTAGAGCGTTCCGTCTTTGCAGCACATTGGAAATTTTCCACCATGAAGTTCTAAAAATCCATAGACTCTTACGTAAGAACAGCTTCCCCGCAACATTAATTAGATAAAGTAACGATATCGCTTTTTCCCAAGCGGAACAGTTCACAGACTGTTCGTCAAACCAGTGGCGAGGACAAGAACATAAAATATTTCAAATTGCCTTACATTGGAAGAACATCTAGTCTTACAAAAGCCCGATTGAAACATATTGCACATCGTTTCTGCAAAAATCCCAACATTAATTTGGTCTTTGTCCCATTTAAAATCGGTTCTTACTTTTCGGTTAAGGATAAGATAGCGAAGATCTTCAAGTCCCGAGTCATTTGCTGATTTTCTTGTATTGGATGTAATGCTAAATATATTAGTCTTATGACCCGGCACCTTGGGACCAGAATTTCAGAGCATTTCCAAGTCGATGAGTGTACGACCACAGTAGCGCAGCACCTCAAACAATCTTGACTGTTTGAAGGTGTGTGATAGCTCCTGCTTCGAAATTATTGACATGAGTGCTGCAGAGAGCGCTTTACGAATCAAGGAAGCACTTTACATATTAGAAGAGAAACCAAACCTTAACATCCAAGTCAAACATGAAAACGCTGTATGATTCATGTAGTTTGTAGTGTAGCTTCATGGTTCTCGTTGTTACACTTTTCGGGTGCCTAGTTAGGGATCTTTGACTTAATTTGATAATTGCTTTGAACGGCAGGGATTAACTTGTATTTATACCAATCGTTGAACAATTTATTACATGCTTGCATTATCTTGACAACGGAACTTTACATATATGAAAATCGGAGTTTGCGTGTAACTTAGTTAGTGTGCCTGAAGGTGACTGATGAACAGTCGAAACATGTCGCAAGAATATAGTTTAAAGAGTGTTGCTTTCTTCTTGCACATATGTATGTTTATATATATGTATGTATATATATATATATATATGTATATATATATATATATATATATATATATATATGTATGTATATACGTTCAATGTTTCTTAAATGAACTTGCATTTTCCATCCAACTTGATATTTTGGACTTGAAAACTTTCTTAAGTGTTGTAAATTCAGATTATGAAGGACCATTCTCCATTCACCTTGCATTAGGCAACTTCCTTCATTTAACTTTTGGCATTCTCTTAATGGCTCATTGTTTACCGGCTTGTAAGCGTTGAATTTACAGGTACCAGTATCTTCAAGGTCTGTCCGTCAATGGCGGCTAGCCTCGATTTAAGGCAAGTGACCTTAATTCGCTTGATTCTGAAAGCAGTATGGTTTCGACATAACACTATTTATCTCACTGCCACTTTTCCCTGGTGAGCTCCTCGTAGCATAGCAAACTCTGATGAGAGATGTGGCCTTAGAGGATTCACCCAGGAGCAGGTTGTGACTGGGCGGCTGCCATTGTAGTCCGCGAACTCTTTGTGGCATGCTGATCCAGTTCTCTGTCTGATGGTGGCTTATTTGTAACTTTGCTCCGCAGTATTGTTGTTTTATGTCAGGTGTTAGCTGCATGTCTTCAACAATTTTCTCTCCCTGTATAATATCCCTACGCATTTTCAACATGAGCATTTTTAGCAGTGTTAAATGTTTTGTTTTGCCTCATCGTGTTGTTCGTCTAGGATAAATAATGTTGGCAGCAGCTCATTTCCTGCGTTTGGTGCCTTTTGGAATATTTATCCACCTGATATGTGCGCAGCAGTAGCTATGAAAAGTATTAGTGCTGACTATGTTAAGTATTAAAGTATTAGTGCTGCGTACAGACTTCATCACAAGTTTGGTTTGTGCCACTTGGTATATGTGATGTTTTGTATTAAGTACTGGGGTGAAATTGTATGGAGGGCAACACATGGGGTGGGTTTTTTATTTGATGTGATGGTGCTTGTTAAGTTCAGTTATTTGTCGCATCTTTTACAATCTTTTGTTTGCATGATTTAATTGTCTCTAGAGCAAATAGTCTTGTGGCCTGGTCTGTTGCTATTTGTAAGACCTTATGTAAAGACAATTTTTAACTCTGCTCCTCTTGTTTCATCTAGTGACAATTTAAATGTGAATGATGCATTAGGAGGATATTCATTAACTTTGGTTGATGCTTTAGATACTCTAGCAGTAAGTAAATATTTTTACTTTGTATGTAAGCTCATTTGTAGTGTGTATGTTGGTCCTGTGCTGGGTTGCCCAGACCAGCCATCAATGGATGCTTATGGAAATGGGAGTTTGTTTTGAAATCAGGATCCGCCTGTGCAGACGCTTGGCACTTCCCTCACAATTGTTATGAAACCTGAGCAATAATGATATTTTTAGGGAGACTGCAAGTGTTTTGAGCTGCCTGCAGCAATATCTAATTATTAGCTGTATTAATTTGTGAAGATTAATAAGTTAAGGTGTGGTAAGTTATTGAGATCTGGCTTTTGCTGCTTTTGAGCCGTTATTTTACATGTTTTGTCGGTGTGGCTCTGTAATATTTTTGTTTTTGGTTGACTTAGGCGCATGTGCAAACATAATGTGGGTAACTTGTTGATGTTACATCTGCATGTTATGGAATGACATCATCGAGGAGGATTTGCATTGTTATTCTTTGTAGATAATGGGCAACCACTCAGAATTCAAGCATGCTGTTATGCTGGTACTAAAAAGTGTGTCGTTCGATCATGATAATGTAGTTCAAGTGTTTGAGGCTACTATTAGGTAAGCATGTTTATGTTGAGAAGGTCCTTGTTTAATTTTGTGTTGTTCATCTGAGAGAACCTTAACATCCTCTTGACATGCATTGCAAAGCAGCTTTGCTTTTACATATCATCTAGATTTGTGACTGAACGTGCATACCTAATTTGCGTTTGGAGTGTGTTTTTTATTTATTTAATTTTTAAGTACAAAGTTGAATTGAGAATTCGTTACTTCTGCATGTTGGCAGAATATTGGGTGGATTGTTAGCGGCCCACCTTCTTGCGACAGACCCCATGGAAACATTTGGCTCGCTGCTTCCTGAAGGCTACGATGATGGTTTGCTCTATCTTGCACACGATCTTGCCATCAGACTGCTGCCTGCATTCGACAAAAGTGAGACTAAGCTCCCGTGGCCCAGGGTTAGTTGAATTACACTTGCAGTGCTGGCAAAGGTTTCTGCTCAGGCGTCTTTATGGTTTGTTAGCGGTCGTTAACGCTTGGTTGTGCGGTCTCAAGGTTGTGTTGCTGTTCGTTTAGTGAGTTGTGCTGTTCACAGTTAGTGCCTGCCTTGTTGTATCTGCGTGCTCATGTTTGTATGTTCATGTGTCTGTCAGTGTGCGTGTACATTATATCGTGAGTTTGTTATTTTGCAAGAATCTGATGGTTTTGCACGATGAATCGAAGGTGTATATACTTGCACGAATTTTTTTAACTTTTTAACTAATTAATTTCTGGGTATGCGAAATTTTTCCTTGCGATACTTCGAAATCATCTACCTTAGTTATCCCCATTTTTTCTATGGAATGGACGTTCATTTTAACGGGCTTCGATTTTTATTATGCACAGAAAATGTGGTGAGCAAAAAGATCGACGCTTTCAAGATTTGCTGGAGAGCTATTATGCGCACTTGCATTATGACCGTCTAATCTATTGGCTTGTTTGCCTAGTGAGTTAAAGACTATGAGCGTCTGTTTGGCGCTCTACTCTATGTTTTGTGACTGGCTGAGTGGGGTTTATGATGGTTATCTTTCATTTCTTGAGCAGGTTAATCTTAGGCACGGCGTTCCTGAAGACTGCAGTTCCCATGCATGTACCGCTGGTATTGGTACGCTTGTACTGGAGTTCGGCATACTTGGGAGGCTTTTGAATGATCCGACGTACGAGAATGTGGCGAGACGGGCCCTTGACGCTCTTTGGATGTATCGCTCATCTACTACTGGATTGTTTGGTTGGTGTTGATTAAAAATTGTTAACTAGTTTATCTTATCTTAAAGCTTTTTTTGTGGTATTACTTCAGGATAATTTAACGAAGCGCAGTTTCTTGAGTAACTTTAGGGTTACGCTGGTTAGGGGGATAAAAGCGTGTAAGCGGGTCTGTAGTAGAGCAGTTAATCTCCATTTTATGCGTCATATTTGTGGTTTCCTAATATTTGTCCACGTCAGTGCAAAATAGCTAGGTGCTTGGTTAATTCTTTTACTTAAGCAGCCACTCTGTACAATTACCTCAAAAATAGGAATCATTGAAGTCGATTATCGAAGTACTTGTAGTCAATCGATCTTGATTTTTGCGGGAGTAATACCGTGAATCACTTACGCCCCAGCGACACAGTAATTTTTTCACTTGGTGAAGAGCTGTCTGTTCGGAGGTGTCGTAAAGACGTGCAAATAGCACGTCATCTGCCTTACCGTGCGTGTGAGAGATTGCGTGCGTGTCTTCGTACTTATGATGCAGTGTTTGTATTGAATATTGATGGTCTCGTAGGTAATGTAATTGACGTGCGAACCGGTGAATGGGTTGGCAAAATGAGTGGTATTGGAGCTGGAGTCGACTCGTTTTATGAGTACCTGTTAAAGGTTAGGATTCTTATACGAAGGCTCTTACGCTTTTTGGATGTTAGCAAGTTATTAAAAGGCTTACCTGCAGTCTGGTTTTTAGAAGGCTTTGGAATATGTTTTAGGGTTCCCTCCTGCGCGTTTAACTGCTGTACTTAGTTTCCGTAATAAGGTGCGAAATGTTCCGTTGCACAACTGCTTCGAAGACGACAGACTATTGATATTTTTGGATTATTCTTCTTATGGCGTCAGTATTTCATTTTGGCTACCTTACGTTTCGACGTGTTCTAGTCCGCACTGTGTCCGACCACTCGCCTTAGAGATTTTTTTGTCTCGTCGAAATCCCCCCCCCCCCCCGCGCCCTATTGGTTCCAATGCATGTGCCTAAGATGAATTAATCTATTTGCAACTCGAACCGCTAGTAGGCTTCACTTATCATGCTTTTCCTTTTTCTTACTTTTTTGTTCTTTAGGTTTTGCGAATGATTATTGGCTTTATTTTTAGAGTTACGTTCTCTTCGGTGACCAAGCCGACCTTAAAAAATTTAACGATGTTTATGCGAGCGTACGGAAACACTTAAGGAAAGGGTATGTGTGATTTTTGTATGTCCCTTGCCGATCGCTCGACCACGTGAATCTCAGTTGCCGTGCTATATGCATCTTGTATATATCCATTGTTGTTTTTAAATGCCATGTCTTGCAAACTTAATACCTGTTTTGTGCTAGTTTTCTGTTTTTCTCCGCGTTGGAGATTCCTCTTTTAAGACCTGCTCATTCCAGTTTTAAGTTGCTAACCCCTCTAGTATCGTGGCCTGGAGTGAATAGGTATATGCTGAACGAGATCTTTACGCTTCTGCGTAATTCAGCATTTCTGTCTTATTTGGTTGTTTTTAAATTTATTATGTATTTAGGTATAATTTGCATCTATCCGTAAGTGGTGTTATGTATTTGTTAACTTTTTATCTTTTCAATGTTTTTTTTCCTTCATTTAACTCGTAGCTTGTATTTTATCATGTAGCCATGTCTTAACTTGGTTTGTGTATCTTATGCTGTTTATTTGTTTTGTGTGCCAGTATTTGTTGACGTATCCATTTGGCTGCAGGCGTTCATTCTGTAATAACGGAACTGGCGATGTGCCCTTATTCGTGAATGTTGACATGGAGACGGGTCGCACCCTCAACACCTGGATTGATTCGCTCCAAGCGTCATTCACAGGAGTCCAGGTATGTTGCACATGTTCAGACATGCTGGTAAATGATGACTTATAAAACACAGTTTTTTTTTTTGTTTTTTTGTTTTTTATTTCCGGGTGGACCCACTTAATCTTATCGAATATACGAATGTTGATTTCAAACCTGAAGAGTCTTCAAGCGCCATGGTGCGTGTGCCTGCTTTGGCTGAGCAGGGAATCTCTGAAAACGGTTTTAAACTCAGCTGCTTAGAATGCATCGGTTAAGTCGGGTCTCCAACAGGGAAAACATTTGCGGTGCTTCCTTGTCAACCGTATTGCTTTGCAATCGCCCAAATTCAGCGCAAACTTCTATGCACATGTTGTAGCACTTGTGGACCTGCCCCAGCTTCAAGTTGCGGAAGGTGGAATCGGCTTTTGTAATGCGGCTTAGCAAAACGACGAAGGCGTACCTCGTGTGTCGTCCTAGGACTATGACATTTTCCTGGTAGATTGTCAGGACTGGACAGATTCAGATTGCAATAAGTGTCTCGTTTGTTGTAGGGAGAATTTATGTCGATCGAGAATAAATGTGAAGTGGGTCAAGTGATATCTATCTACGTGCCTGTTTTGCTTTACCCAATTCCTCAGGACTCAAATGCCAGTCTTTCCATACTTTAGCACCTGACTCAGCTCACAGTTGAATGTACACCGCGAACCACAAGCGTAAATACCGGCGAATATGATGGCGATGCTTCGCTGTATCGTGGGGATACATTATTTTGTCACGTATGACAGTTGAAGCGACTAATAGTTGTACCGGTCGACTCGAAAGTGAGGGAATGTTTCTTGATGCTACACGTGGAGACTGAAGTGCTACGCTGTATCTTGCCGTTTCGTGCCATCAGGTCGTGTCAAGCCATCACGCCGTGTCGCGCCATCGCGCCGTGTCATGCCATCACGCCTGGTCAAGCCATCACACCGTGTCGCACCGTATCATCGCGCCGTCATCACCCCGTGCCATGCCGTGTCATCACGCCGTGTCACGCCATGTTACGCCATGTCATGACGTGTCACGCCGTGCTGCATTGGTTATTCTGGAGGAGGACCGTCCAAGATCGATTCAGGTAGTGTCGCTAGCCACCGGATTTCGATTAGAACGAAATAAAAAGAGATATTTTATGGTCCGCAAAAGCTGCTCCTGTGGATCATGTTCCGCCATTGTGTACCATCTAGCACTATTCTTTGATATCTTTGCGTTCCTTAACCTCCGGCTCGTACTTGAGGTAGCTGCGGAGAGTTTTCTGCTTCTCCTCAGCGTGGGCCCCTACCGGGCGGCGTGCTTACGTCATGCTTATAATGCAGATTTTTTTGCGGTATTTTGTAATTTTTACAATTGGCAGTGTCGTATCGTGTACAGCCGCATTGCTATGGGTAGACCTCGCTCGCGTTTTCCTGCAGGTTCTTCGAGGTGACTTGGACGAGGCCATTTGCAGTCATGCTATTTATTATGGAATATGGCGACGATACGGAGCACTTCCGGAGCGCTTCAACTGGCATTTGAAAGAACCGGACTTGAGTTTTTATCCCTTGAGACCAGAGTTTTGCGAGGCTACGTACCTTCTATATCAGGTTTTTATCGCGCAAATCTTCCTTGTTGCAGTTTTATTTATGTTTCTTGTTTCTGTTTATTTTTTATGTTTTCGATGAGGACGTTGCTTGCTGTTGAAACTGTTATTGATACCTTCCAGCTGTCAGATTCCAAAAACTTGCCGGATTCTGGATTTACCGCTGGAGCCCCTTCTGTTATAACGATTATCATCTGTTTAGGCAACGAAGCACCCGTTTTATTTACACGTCGGTGCGGAGATATTGCACAGCCTGGACTCGCATGCCAAAGCGCCGTATGTTCTTTTCGTTAATTCTTCTTCAAACGTCGGCATTGTTAATCTCAAAGCTAATTTTACCTATCCTGATGATAACCGGCCATAAAATTGTGATATATCATTAGGTATTACATCATCGCATACGTTCGGTCGTTTCATTCTTCGAGGAAGCGACCAAGTGGTTTTTGCGTATTTCGATGAGTGTCCGGTGAATAGTCGACTCGTAATTGTGAAATTTCTCTCTCGCTCAAGTCTTAAAAGCAGGTCGAGCAAATAACCCCCGAAATCTTATCCCCGGTTATTCCGTTCTGCTACATATAGTTACCTCTATAGCGTCTTTAGATTTTGTTTAAAGTATCTGTGTTTAAGGCATGGTTGTGTAGTAAACAGAAGATGAAAATAATTAGTAGAAAGTAATCAGTTGGCAAATTTGTTTGGTAGCGGCAGCGGCTAGGGCTCAAATTTGGCGGTAGCGAAATTCTAGCAAACGTTCTGAAAGCGCTGTGGCAGAAGCATGCGTCACTTCAGGCTTTAATATGTTTCGCCTTTGCCCTTAGATGATTTTTTTTGGCTTGAGTATCGAATAATGAGATGCGTTTCGTTGACGACTTGGTCAGATGTTTCTCGTTTTCTCGTAGATGCGGCTACGCAACCTTGCATGACGTAAGGGATAAAAGCCAGGAGGACAGAATGGAGAGCTTCTTTCTCAGTGAAACTATGAAGTACTTGTATCTGGTAGGAAAGCACAACGTACTTCCCCCTTCCCTCCCCTCCCCCTGGCTAAACGCTGCTGTGTAACCTGTATACGATGCAATGTGAAATTGTGCTGAAAATTAGCGTGTTAATGCCTATACCTATGCGCCGACTTAGTTTATGAGCCAAGTTTCTATTAACTGGGTTAAGCTAATTCGTGGCAGCGTCTGTCAGGCAAAGTTTTCAAGGCAGCGAAACCAATAAATGATTGTATTTCCTACGTCTTTGCATTTCCATCGTCTTCAGTCAATCTTTGGGCGAAGGTTTTTAAGTCCCTGAAAGCCGTCGTAGCACGGGAAACTGCGCTAGGTGTAGATTTGAATGG
This sequence comes from Craspedacusta sowerbii, assembly GCA_003687565.2. Lineage (NCBI taxonomy): Eukaryota > Metazoa > Cnidaria > Hydrozoa > Limnomedusae > Olindiidae > Craspedacusta > Craspedacusta sowerbii. The sequence goes on from QQSS02222197.1 coordinate 10,361, forward strand.
AAAACTTTGCAACATCTCTCTATTTAGTTGTTCGACTTCGAGAATCCGCTCAACGTGCAGGCGTCAGAGTGGATCTTTTCTACGGAGGGCCATGCGTTTAAACTGCAGCCCATTTACAGAGAGAAGGAATGGAGAAGGGAGGTGAACGGCAACTACAGGGGTCACTCCGATGTTCTAGAAAAAATATTCAGTTCAAGATATAATGATACAAAGGTCTGCCTCTTAACTTTTCTGTCTTTGTATGTGTGTGCTGCTTGCATTCATATGTTTTTGTGTATGTATGTATGTATGTATGTATGTATGTATGTATGTATGTATGTATGTATGTATGTATGTATGTATGTAT
>QQSS02222208.1:0-10705 GCA_003687565.2 Craspedacusta sowerbii
ATATACAGAAGGCTTTGTCCATTCACTACACTGTTTACGCAATCACCACAATCGATAACGAGACAGCGATTTCTTACATTAGACTCGTACATTCACTCACCTGGTGCCCAGGACTTTGACAGCCGTCGCTGCAACCCATCTCAGATCTTTGTCTCTGCGCGGGCCGCAGTACAAGGCATAGCACACCATTCCCACACGGATCTCTACTGCCTTTTTGATCCGCGTCATAGTTGCTGGCTTTTCGGCTTGCTGACTCTTCAGGGCAGGTCTCGCTTGTTTGCCTTGGGCAATGTGCAAAGTCCTCTTCCAGGACTTCCATAGTTGTCTTAGCTGACGCTGAACTCGTTGCGTGTACGCTCGTGTACTACTGAGAATGCATCAACGATGACCAACCAGTTGCGTCCCATACAGTTGATAGCGTGGTCAACATGCAAACGGCTCCATGGCTTTTCTGGCAACATCCACGGGTGATTTGGCGGTTTTTCAGGCATGTTTTTGTTGCCCAGCACATGAACCGCATTGCTGACACTGTTTCCTAATGTCTTCGTTAATGCTAGGCCAATACACAGCTGTGCGCGCCCCCTGCTTCATCCGCTGGACCCCAAAGTGTCCCAGGTGCAGAATACTTAGCACTTCTTTCTTGAGACTTGCTGGTACAACGACTCTAGCTCCGTAAAGCAGGCATCCGTTTGTTGATGAGAGCCAGTCAGCAATCTTGAAGAAATCACTTACCGAATAACACGTGCTATCTCCTTTCTGTGAGTTCTTAACCGGAGGCCAGCCTTCACGCACGTATCGCATCACCTGAGCAATTAATGGATCTTTTGCTGACTCCTTCATGATTATTTGAGGATCCAGCGGCTTCAGTGGCTATGAGATCGTTTTTATCAAGCAGATAACGTCTATGTCATCTCTGTCCTCCTTTCCGTCAAATTCTCTGTCTGGGCCAGCCTGTAAACGGCTAAGAGCATCAGCGTTGCCATGCTCCTTCGTCTTTCGATACTCGATATTGTAGTCGTACTGACTTACAATCAGTGCCCATCTTGCTAGTCGGTTGGCAGCCAGCGCAGGAACAGGCTTGTTTGGCCCAAAAAAGCCAGCAGAAGCTTGTGATCCATAATTAAGATGAAATTTCTACCATATAAGAATTGGTGAAATTTATCCAATCCATATACGATTGCCAATGCTTCCTTTTGGATCTAACTGTAGCGGCGCTGGGCGGTCTTCGAGGGTCTTCGAAACACTTGCTATCGGCCTTTCGCTTCCGTCAGGATAGCGGTGAAACAATACTGCTCCGATTCCGACATTTGACGAGTCGCATGATATTCCGACCTGCATTGCCGGATCAAAATGTTCGAGCACGGTTTCTTCGCATAGCATTTGCTTTAGCGTATCGAAGCTGCTTGCTGCTCAGCATCCCATATCCATGGTTCCCCATTCCTCCGTAGTCGATTCCATGGCTCTTCAACAGTCGAGAGATCGCGCAAATCCTTTCAAATTGTGCTGAACCAAGAAATGAGTCCAGGCCTGCGCGATCGGCTTGCGGTGGCATCTTCAAAACTGCCTCTACCTTTTGCCCTTTAGAAATTCCGTCACAACCTAGTGTGTGTCCTAAATATTCCACGGAAGGCTTTACGAACTCGCACTTCTCTAATCAACATCGTAATCCGCGTCCCTGCAGTCGCTTCAGTAGTGCTTGTAAGTTTTGGACATGCTCCTTTGAATTCGCTCCACTGACTAAAATATCATCTAGATATACTGCTACATCACGCAGATCAGACGTCAACTGCTCCATGATCTCCTGAAAATATCCAGGAGCCGAGCTAATCCCAAACGGCAATCTTTGCTGCAAAAGAACGCCACGCTGGGTGCTCCATGCAAGTTTCTTTTGACTCTCCGGAGTCAGTCTTATTTGATTATAAGCATCTGCTAAATCAATATAATGTAAACCCGAATCCACCATTTAGTTTCCTCATCATCCGGCAGTGGAATTCTCTGTCGGTGCAACTCCAACTGAGGATTCACAGTAACCGAGCAGTCACCAAATATTCGAACTCTGCCTTTCTCTTGGCCAGGTAGTAGCGCTTTGCAAATGGGAACTACCGGCGCACCATATTCGTTGAATTGCAAAGGGTTCCATATCTGTTTCGCTATCCCTTCAGCTATCGCGTCATTAACATCCTCCTTAAGGGCGAGGAGCACTTGCCTCGGCTTGCAGAATTTGGTTTGGCAGAATCCTTAAATCGCACTTCAAGTTCAAAATCTTTCAAGATTCCAAGTTCTGGCTTGAAAACTTCGAATTCGAAAAAAAAAAAACGAATTCCTCACGTTTTTCGGCATTCGCGCTGCAGATCCACATGTTGTATTGTTGTATCAAATGGTCGAATACGGCATTAACTTGACCAGACAATTGCTCCGACATTGCATTATGCTGGACAATGCCCAGCATGCGATTAACGTCGATTCCCATCTTTATGATGCTCTCGCGTCCAAGTAAGTTGAGTCCTGATATTCTCACAACGTTGAGTGGTAGCTTGTGGGTCTCCATTCGATCGCTCTCGCAGACAGATGCTTTGGCCATAAACATTCCAATGACCGATAACGGAGATCCGTCCGCCACCTCGTAAACATAGTCCACGCTTTGAAGATTCGGTCTACAAAGCTTCTTCCAAAAGTTTTCGGAACAGAAAGTGTCACCTGCGCCTGTGTCAACTTCGAACTTGAACCTCCTCCTATTCAATTCGATAGGCAACTCCAGCTGCGGAATCTTTTTCTGCAGAAAAACCAAGCCAATTTGACGTCTTGTTATTGGTTTCATTCCAATGTCTGTTTTCTTCTTCTTGCATGCTGCCTAAAAGTGACCCTTTTTGTGCTGTAGTGGCACGTGCTTTCCTTAAAACGGCATCTTTCCGCAAAGTGGTCTTGCTTGCCGCAGCGAAAACACGTAGTTCGGCTTTCACCGGCTTGGCCTGATGGCTCAAAGGTTTCTTCCTGTTTTGCACTGTACGTAGGTCGATCGCTTTGGTACCATACACGGTTTCCTTAGCTACCTTGGCCGCTTCCTCGATTTCAGTCGCCATCTTTACCGCATGTTCAAACGTGAGCTCTGTGTCGTTTACTTTGAACAGGGACTTCGAAATCGCTTCAATGTTCACGGAGCACATAAACTTGGTACGAAGCGCTTCATCTTGAGTCTTTTTGATAGCCGCAAAGTTGCACGTAGCAGCTTCTTGTCGAATCCTGCCTGCCAACTCGGCTATCGTCCCTCCCGGCTTCCGCTTCATGCCCAAACAAAACTTGAAATGCTCTCGCACCATAGACCTTGTCGGATCAAAATATTCCTTCATAAATGCCTCTATTTGTTCCATCGTCAAACTGTCTGCCACCCTGGCTGGCTCCTGTTGCGACCACAGCGTACTTAGCAGCTTGTGTGTAGTCGCGACCTGATTTGTCAGAAAGACCTTTGCTTTTTTTCCTTGGGAACTGAGCTGGCTTAGACGAATGTGTAAAGCCGTTGGCTGTAGTCGCCCACAGTTCCGATGTAGGATCGAAAGAGGCAAAACTTGGATTACTCGCCGCGTAAGGAGTGGCGGTTCCAATGCCGGAATTCGATCCCAGCATTTTCAGTACAGCTTCGTTCTGCTTCTTAAGCTGTTCTTGTACTTCGGCATGTCGTTTCTCCGCTTCTTTACGCTGTTCGTCAGCTTGCTTACGTAGTTTCTCAGCGTCGTGGCGTTGGTCTTCCAGGAGCTTCTTTTGTTCTCGCTGAGCTGCAATTAGATCAGCAAGATCCGCCATTTTGACTACGTCAATTGACAAAACCGTTCAAAGCAGGTCGCAATCCCTATTACTTCAGACTGGCCTTAATTGACCAGCGATCAGCTTTACCTTCGTCGCCAATTTATTCTGTTGTGACCAGCGCTTCGCTTTACACGAGTAGAGCTAGAATGACAGCCACTTCGTTTACTCAAATCACGTCTCTCTTATAAACTGTAAGATCACTCGTTATATACTCACTGCTTAGGTTACATAATCTAGACCATGGCATGCGTTGCCTAGCGCCATAAGCTATACAACAGACCAACAGTTCCATAATACTGTAGCTTCAGCATCACCCTAAGTTATATAATGCGAATTGTACAATATTTAACACCAGTCAGACAGGGAATAATAAGGTTATGCAAATAAAAGGCTGGTGTAGTCCAGTTGTCCTATGGTTATCTCCACAACAGTTAGGCTTCTCAAGGTTCTTGACGTGATTCCAAATGAACATGTCTGCCCAATAGAACAAACCACCTGCTACATCCGCTATTTGTATTAGAAACTCCATACTGTTTCTCCGTTCTCCGCAAGATGCCACTATATGCATGACTTTGCCCAGTGTAAGGTTACCGCAAAATTCTATGGAGGCTTGATCTTAACAAATAAGGTTTTAAGGGATTATGAGGTTCGCTCGTAGGTCTGGACAGACCCATTATATCACAACATTTTTAGGAGCCATCTTCCATGGTCTCACATTCAATGGCGTTATTAATCGAAACATCCACATTCATTAGGAATTTTATTTTATTACTATGCATTCGAGCAGCTGCGAAGTTACTGGCCCATAGATTTATTGTTCTTGGATAAGCACACGTTGCTAGGTGCCTGGAGGCATGTCATATCTACAAGGCTCGCCGTGAAAATAGTGAACGTCGCATTTTGCATAACGAATTCTGTAAGCCTATCTGCATGGAGGGCCCACATGGAAGGGCCGTCTCATTTGAACCTTTGTGCTTGAACATCTTTGTTGGGGTTTGGTATTTGCGAGTTTGCTGGTTAAGTCAATGCAAGCTTCTACGTACGTCATGGTAAGCCCTTCTCACATGGGAATCGCTGATTAGTGTTGCGCTGTTGACCAAATGAAATTGTTTCCAGTATGTTTTGTTTCAAGAATATATTTCGTGATATTTGCATCATGTATATATATATATATATATATATGCATTTGTGTGTTTGTTTGTGTGTGTGTGTGTGTGTGTGTGTGTGTGTTTATGTGTGTGTTTAGAATACCTGTCGCTTTAGTAGCATTATGAACAAAAATCAAGTAATCTGTCATAGTCAGCAAAAATATATATGATTTGTAATTATATGATATATCTATATCTATCTATCTATATATATATATGTATATATATCTATATATATATATATATATATATATATATATATATATACATGTTTGGAGAAAAATAACCACACTTTTCCATCTCTGTAAGATGTTTCGACCTTCAGAAGCCTTTTCAAGTGAATGTTTTCTTCACTGTAACTTCACATAAATTTCAGTCCAGTCGTTATGGAACTTGCAGCGTTCTTTATGTATGTCCTTAATATACATTATATATGCATATATTATATAAATATACGCACACTGAGGACTTCCTGCTGCAAACTACAAAGTGAACATATGGGACAGTCATTTGGGTTTATTTAACATAAAATTTCTCATTGGTTCTGTCAGTCAAGCATAGAGAACCAGTAACACAGCTTTTTAGTGCAGAATAAGGCCTCTGGATGTTAAGACTGGTCAATACTTGATTTCAGGGAAGGCGTAACTAAAATGCCAATATGTCGATTGACAAAATAATGTTTTGTAAATGGTTTCTTTATGTAAAACTTAGTACTGTTTCTTTCATGGTCATTATGTATCATATTAATATTTTAAAAAAACTTTCTAGTTGTTCAATCTTTCAGGTTAACTGTCCATAGCTCTAAATTTTGAATGCTTTCTTTGCTGGCTTCAAGCTCAAATACAGCAACTTACGCAGATTACCAAGAGTAGGTTTAAATGTGTGAGGAACATGTTAACTGCAGGATTTCGTCTCTCACCTGATACACTTCCTTTCAGAAGTTTAAGTTCCAGTAGCCATGATCCTAAATTTCCCTACTGTCTGTTTAGCAGAGAGTGTTTCTCCAACGGTTTGATTCCTGCTTTTAACAGGTGTAAGTTGTGTGGGCCCTAATGCTTTGGCATTTCTTGTGACATAAGCAGTCTCGTTAAAGCCATTGAGTTGCTAGTGTTTGAGCTATCTTAAAGCTTTACAGTCACCTACATATTGCTACGTAACTCCTTTTCTGAACACCCATGGACCTTCAAAATAAACTCCCACTTGCTTCTCTTGTACAGATTACAGTCCTCTGATGGGAGCTTGCAGATTCCCTAACTTCAGGATTTGGTTATCTGCTGCATGTTTTTCTTTTGTACTGTGCTAAGTTTGTGTCATTTTGTACTGGAATGATTTCATTTTAAAATTTTGGTAACTCTATAGTAAGCAAGACAAAGCATAAGGAGCCACAGTACCATGAAAGTTGTTATTTTACCATACTTTGCTGACCAAAATAACCCAAAAGTTTCTCATCACATCAATTGATGAGGATGAAGTATAAGCCTTGGAAGGCTGGAAGGGCCATGGTTGTCACTTGGCTGTCATTCGAAAACCGTTCGTAGAATTCATGTTTTAATAAGCTCAAAGTAAGCTTAAAAGTAGGACTAGTATTGTACATAGATATCTTCGTCCAATACTATACCAATGAACTGTAATATCATAAGTGTTTTACTTGTGCTCGTTTAGCAAACACATGGCTATGGAACCCTGGCTGCATAGTCAACGAACAATTCATTTCAATCTGATTCTCGCACAAAATTTCGGATTAGATGGGCGAAACTAATATCTTTTGTCGAAGTGTCTCGAGGCTGTGAAGAGCTATTAAGTATATAGTAAACATATAAAATACGAATAGTTGAGCGTTAACGATGGCACGTATTCTGTCTAAGCCATTTTCTTTTTTCGGCAGTGGAGAAAAGTTGTATGCCATGGTTGTTGTATGGGAATTTTGCTATTACTTCTGTATGCATGGGATGATAACCTCATACATCTCTTAAGAGCTGCGGAAAGCAGTTATGTGGTGAAAACGACATGCATCGCTGAGCGTTGCAGGTTTTGTTATTAATTCTACTCTCTTGGCCCAATCGCTGAAGTGAGCAAAAGTTTTCAACCTGAAAACTTTGTAACCTGAAAAATTGAATTTTGAAATCTAGCAAGGCAAAATATTTGCCGATTATGCGTATTAATGTCGCAGACATAACAAAGTTAGCATCATTTTATACGCTTAGGAAATCAACGCGGTAGAAAAGAGCATAAGTACGTCTCTTTATGTGTTTGTGATGCCCGTATGTTACGCGATGATGATGCGAAGACGATAGAGAGCACTTACTTGCAAGACTAGTGACACTTCTGCTTCCTGTCTACGTATCGTGCGACTAACCCTTGGCCGGCCAGCCTAAGGATATTTGGGCTACTCTACATGCCCGTCCTTTTTTAAAATTCAAAATAAACTTGCGTTCACGTGAGATCTAAAGATATTACACTAAAAATAATAATCTGTCAATCATATACGGGAGTAACATGTGACGGCCTTGTCTTCGGGTAGAAGATCTTGGCTGGATTCCTGATCACTGGTGTCCAGCAGAGCAAAATGGGTGAATTGTAACCTGCTTGATAGGAAATTCTGGACGCGGAGTGGTTATTGGTGGTTTGGTCGCTGTGAGGTTGCGTTCTCGCTGCAACGTTTGCACTGGTCTTGCTTGAGGCAAATCGCCGCATCGAAACCAGGCCAGAATAACGTCTCCCTTGCTAACGACCTGTTGACACCTTGATGGGTTGAGTGAAGGCTTTCCCAAACGATCTTCTCTAGTTCCGATGGAATGAGTATTCTGTGGTGATTGAAAGGGGCGTTCCCGATACTTCATTTCGCATTGGCTAATATACTGGTAGGTGTGTGGGTAAATCGTCCCCTCTGTACGAAAAGTCTTGACGAAATTTTTTCGCATGGCATTGGGCATCTGTGGTCAAATGCAGCCGCGTTGTTTACGGTCTCCTATGATATCGCGGGATAATCGTGGCCAGGTGCGAATCTGGTTGAATGCGTTGAAGCGATGGATTCATCGGACGGTGGGATTTGCTCATTTTCAACCTCGGGCTGGCGGCGGGTACCCTGTCCGCGATCATCATTGCAATTGACTGTCCTAACAGGCGTACAATTTTAACGTTGTACATCAGTGTTCGCTCCTTTAGGCGCAAATGGCACGGGTTGACTATGATCTCGAGCTCCCGATCATCAGGGATTTTTACAAGTGGCTTTTGGTCCACGGCAAATATCAATTTCGGGCATCCCATGATGAACATGCGGCACCACTTGAGCCCATAAGTGCTTTGCCTTCGATTGGCGCGTAGCGACTTTCTGCTGGGTTGAGAAACCCTCGAGTGGGCGAATATGAGTTTCCTATGGTTGTCTCCACAAGTCAGTGAATGAGTCTGCAGACATTTGCAATGCTGCTGAGTGAGAATGAAGCCGATTCCTCTTTTTGACCAGCCTGTGGTGAGACATGTTGCGCGATCGATTCTGAATACGCGGACACCATCCTGGACGAGTCTTACGATATAGCGCTTGGATTTCGCAAAGGCAACATCCAAAGTTTCGTCCCAGTAAAGGTTCTGAACTTCTGCTTAGGCAGGTCTCGAAATGCGGCCATTACTTTGGCCTGCGAGAAAGTGTGAGATAACTGTTTCGCTAAGCCGAACCAAGAGCGGATGTCCGTGATCGCTCTTGGGGTCGGAGAACCTACAGCAGATAGGAGTTTCATTTGCGGCTTGTACCCTTCCGTCGTCACTTCGAAGTCAGCGAATTCGACATTTTGCATGGCAAATTGAGGTTTTTCTTTGTTGATGATTATCCCGTTGTCCCCGCACGCCTTGAAGTATTAGAACGTATAAAATAGAAAAAAGGCCGACGCAATATCTTCGTTGCAAACTAGCAAATCGTCCGTACATCGAACGACGCGTGGGATGCCCGGCCGTTATATTTTCGAATCGCCTTTAGCTGGCGTCCGCACAGGCATTAAATCCCATCGCGGCCCTGCAGCATCGGTAGCGAAACCATTCGGAGATAGATGTGCTAGCTTCCTTGGCCTCTTTGTTCACTGGGAGGTTGTGATAGCCATTCCAGGCATCGAGGACTGTTTTTCGAGCGTGTGCAGGGACTGAGGCTACAAGATTGGATGGACTAAGCGTGTGGTGGTCTCGCGTAGCGTCGGCTTGTTTAGCACTGCAGGTAGCCTGTGCGACGCGGTTCAACATTCTTTTTAAGTGTCACTACCATGCGCGAGCATTATGTTGTGCCGGTGCTCTGTGGTACATGCTCAATGATGCCCAGTCGAACTTCCCAGTCGAGATCGTCCTTAGCCTGGCTTTTCTAATGATGAGGCACTGGTATCGGTATGTGTACCGTGCGGAGTCGTTCCAGGCTTGAAGGTGACGCGTGCGGTGACCTCTTCATGCGTGGAAAGAGCTGGTGCGTGCATGTATTAAACGCGCTTGTGGAAAAAGCGGTAAGCAACCAATTTTTCAAGTTGTCTACATTTATCTCCGTCGGGCTGGTTGGAAGTTGTATAGGTCTATTCGGCGTCCCAGTGTGGGGCGGGAATGAACACAAATGAGAGCTTGTGCGTGCGCAGGCTTTTTCTTTTTGGGTGCTGCTAAGTGAGATTGAGTCATCGTCGATGTTGGGTCTCGGGAGGCATTCGTGCAGGATTCTTAGGTTCTTAAGGGTGGTTTGAGAAAAGTAAAGACCACGAATGTTTTCAGAGGTGTGCGCCATTTGTCGCGTGACATTGCCGTTGTGCTTCATCCACAGCAAGACCGAGCTGATAATACCCATTTGAATGTTAGTTGTTCCCGCCTACCTGTGACTGGTAGGAATCACACAAGATTTTTGGTATGACATGGGTTCCAACAGATCGAGGCCAGCAGTCCCTTCTAACAAGTGACGGGTTTCCGGGGCCTTGAAATTCCCGACCCATGTGACACCGACTTTCTCGAGGCGCGGTGGAGCGGCAGGGGATCGGGGTGCGAATTCGCCATTCCTCCACTCAAGGCGAGGCTGCGTGAAACGAGCATTCTGCACTATGTAAGCTGTGAATGCTTCGTCCTCAGCGTCTGCTTTCGTACGGGCTCTCTTCCTATATACTTTCCAAGATCAGACGTCCTGCCGTATCCTCGGCGTAGCAGGACCGCTGTTCTTATTGCCAGTTTAACCGGTTTTCTGTCCCGCTACTCACAGCTGTGCTTTGCGAGGGTAATGTCGTGCTGGGAGGCCTGAAGTGCGTCACCGACTCTTCAGAAGCTTTGAGACAGCGCAGCCTACCACTTTCGCCGTGAGCGTTGTCAGGGAAGTTAAGTCAGATAAAGTTTTTGATAGGTAGTCGTGGTTTTGGAGACCGGCAATAAGCTCCTGGGCTACCATGTCATCCTTGCAGCTCATAGAGTTTGAGTGGGTGCTGCAAGCGGTAGTGAATTGACGTAAAGCTGCCTGCAATTTTAAGCGGGCGACAAATTGTGTGACGGGCTCGTTGTTCATTTAGATAATTTTGGTGAAATGCTGGGGATGGACTTCCTTATGAGCCCCTTTAACAGTGATTGCGCGGATATGTGCCAAGCAATTCCTGCTCATTAGCCTGATCTAAGGCAGTTGGACCCACGTCTCCGAACAACAGCTTCTTTGCATCTGGAGAGGATGCTGTAACATATGAAGACAATTCTACCCTCTCTATTCCACGCACACGCACAGACTTGCGCAGCCTATCTTAGGAAATAGTCACCTAGACTTC
>QQSS02222219.1:0-10705 GCA_003687565.2 Craspedacusta sowerbii
TATACACGTCGTACCTTAGCATTCTACAACATCCGTGAGTAGTCCAGTAGCTAATACAATACAATTATTCGCGACATTAAACACCAAAGATCTCCTCGCCAAATTTTGATTTAGCGTGACAGCACTCAAATGCCGATGGGGATTCTGGTTGCAATTTTTGTGGAGCGAAATGAATTTAATTTCCTATTCCAGATCGCGTCTTTTTAAAAAAAAAATTTCTTAATTCACGATTTCCTTGCGTGATCGTGTTCGGGATGTTAATCGAAATTTGAAAAACTAACTGGACGTTAGTTTTTTTTACGTAGTAACGTTTCTTCACGTTCCTCAGACATTCCGTTGCGTGAAAGGTGCAAATGCATGTTCAATCAGCTCTTACGTGCCTAAAACGTTATCAAACCCGTTTCAAATCTTGATTAACTGGGTGGTCCTTGGTATGTTTTGTATAGTAAATTCCATGCCACGACATCATCAACATCTCTCAAATCTGCTTGTAAGATAAACATTCATGGCACAACAAATACAAATAGAAGTCTTCATAAACAGCATATTTAGGATAAGGGGAATTTGATTTGCTCTATCCAATGTATTTTTTTTTCTAATAAACAGCTCATACAGATGTTTTCGTATTAGCATCTTACTTTGCTTTTGAAAATAGAAGCTTTCCATAATGGTTAGTCTTGTTGTTCAAGTAATTTCATACAGCCGCCTTACATGCGATTAGAGCTGCGTCAAATACTGGAGAAGTTTTGGAATAAGCTTAAACGTTTCCGAGATACCAGAACTACGTTCAAGCATGTTCAGATGCCGCCAGATGAATGCTTTGGAATGTTTTTGTTTCGTAGTCTTGGTTACCCTGGGTAATGCTCGCTTTTACAGTCTTATGCTAGTCTTCTGTTGATTTAGGGTGCGTTTACATGGAAATCCCAGCCTAGGGACGAAGTCCTGTGTGCGTTTACGTGAGCCCTGGCTGAGATCTCGCCCCCGGGGTAACTCGTCCCGGCATGTCGCCCCGGGCTGGGATTTCGCCCCGAAGCGAGATAAGATCTTTCGTCTATGTAAGCGCAGTTTCATTTTCAGCCCGGGTTGAACAATAGTTTATGCTGCTTTTGCGCTTGTCATGTTGCATTAATTCCTATTAATTTAATTAACTATACCGGCTGAAGTTGAGTAGTTCATCGAGGATCTTGTCCTTAAAATTGAGTGGTACCGCTACTGATGATATGGTCTCTTTCCTCGCTGGGTTTAACCACTGTCTTAAACGTACTAACTCTGCAGCCCTGGATGTTTCAAATGTTCAAATCCATAACGGCGTTGCATAGAAGCTGTCTTCAACGAAACAACTCAACAAGAAGATGGTTAAACAAGTAACCATTGTGCAACCTGGTGCACAATAAAGATTGAGATTGTATGAAAAATTTTCAGCATTGCAAGCTACGACAAAGTAGCTGCAAACGGCGCCATATTTGTTGACAAAAGTGCATGTTAATTTTTCGACAGGGCTAACAGCACGGTCAAAAATTCATTCCTTGTGCTAATGGCACGCTCACATACTAATTTAGTCTTGTCCCGGGAACATATTTCACCTTTCTACAGTGGTCTTTACAATAGCAGGAAAGGACCAAGCTGATTGGCTCCCAGTGTCAGCGGCCATCGCAAGGCCACCGCAGGGGACATCTTGAGAAGATATTGCAATTTATTTCTGTTTCAGAGTACGAACTTCTTTCCTATGCCATACAAACGTCCTCGGTACGGGTTATAAGTAATTAGAACTTCACACCATCTAAGTATATGCGTGCCGCTGCCATTTTGTTTTAATGTCCTGTTGGCATTTCTTCATCGATGACCCGCTGCCGTAAATTTGTATAGCCCATTGTTGATATCGCACCTCTGTTGGTCCGTTCCAGCTATTGTAGTTACTACTGCAGGAAGTCAAAATATACACGGACCAGACAGGTCAGTCCCAGGCAAGCCCGGGCTGAGATAGCCATGTAAACGCAGTCTTAGGATGAGCTCAATGTGCTCGGCACAATCTCTTTAGCAGCTTCATGACCAAGCAACTAGGCATGCCTGACGTTGTGTTACGTCGCGGGTTGGCAAGATGAGCTGTTGATAATCCCCTCAAACTAAAAGGAGTGTGATGCAAGTTTAGGTATGAAAGTGGATCGATGATTGCAAGTCGCAATTCCGTAACCCCAGAAATGTTGAACGTAACCATTTCCCTAGGAAAGTGAAAGAGGCACTAGAGATCCATCTGAAGAAGAAGAAGAAGAATTTATTTCCAATTAATGCAACATACCGTAAAACAGGGAAATTTTACATAAAAAGGTTAATAAATCTGCATTCATTGGAATAGGAGGCATCCTCGGTAGCCGAGGCTAGTAAGATTGAGGATGCCACCTAGTTCCCGTCAGCGAAAGGTCATATAGCGTAGGAGTTATTACAATATAGTATTAGGCTTAAAAATAAATGAAGATTTTCAATCATGTAATCCCACAATCGAAAATCTGAGAAAAACCAAAATGAATCGAGGGCGATCCTATCACAACACGCCGCTGGGAGCCGCTTCTAGCAAAGATGCGAAAAGCATCTCTTTGACGTCCGAGTCCACCGTGGGCGACAACAACGTTCGACGCGAATGATTCGAATTGAATCGTATTGAAATCTAGTTTTAAATCATGACTGACGTTTTACGTTGTTTGAAACAAGGCGGCATCTATATCCGCCGAAGTATTCTGTGGCTATAAAAAAGCGTCAAGTGGCATTCCATAAGAAGAATGGTGCTGTTTTATTTAGTTCACTAAGGTACGATGGCTTCCCTGAGAGAATATATATATATATATATATATATATATATATATATATGTATTATTTACGTAAATAATTTATCATTTGTATTTATATTGTTTGCTCAAAGCTGGGATTCATAGGTTAGGCTATAGGCTAGGATGATTTCGCAATTAGTCTGGGAAGGCGACCTTGACGCTTAAGACACTACGCTGCCGACAGCGGGCGTATTTGGTCTGCATTTTGCCTCGCCATTATACATGGCTAGACTCCCACTCCCACTTCAACCGGGCGCGGCAGTCAGACTATTATCTAGTAATCCGCTGAATTATCATGCGCATTTTTAGCCGGCGGTCTTACTCGATCAAGGTCTATTTGCAAATGTTCATCAAGTTACATATCAACATCAGTTGATGCAAAGCAGGCTCTTCCAGGAACTCAGAGTATATTGGACAAGACCTTGGAGTAGTTGTCTAGACGACGACCTGAAATACTATACCATGTACGTTATTCTTGGTTATAGATTTTTCGTATACGTCTGCGTGTGGACTACAGTGGCGTCGAAGTCCGTCGATTACGCTGTCAAGACGGACCCTACAAAGTTTCTAAGACAAATTGAAGACGGATCTGCGATCATGAAGAAACATGAGTTGAAGTTAGATGGCGCGAACTGCAAAACCCAAATTATTCAAGAAAAAATTGATGTACCTGGATGCGTGACGAGGTTTGTTAAGAATCGAATCTGCTTCGGAAGTTGCAACTCTTTTTACATTCCAGAAATGAACGGTAAGTTTGCAAGTTGCGAGGCCTGCGTACCAACCCAAAGACGCATCAAGCGTATTGCCTTGAATTGTTTGGTGAACGGCACGGTGACTAAAGCAATAAAAGAACTGGATGTGGTAGGGAAATGCGACTGTTCCTATGTGAAATGTGATGGTGATGAATGGATGATGAACCGATGATGAGAAGGATAGGAGCTTCTATGTCGAATGGTGATCGAGTCAACCATTGCTGCACAACCAGATGACGTTATGGACTGCTGTGTCATGAAAGGTCTTGTCATTATGATGACGTGGGCTAATATGCTTCAGTTTGTCGTTGCTAAGTATAATAAAGCACATCGCTTTTCACTTTTACCGGCGTATGTTAAGACAGTGATCAAGAGTTTCGTTTAGGACGAGAAAGTGGGCATGGAACTAAAAAACTGCTGGACCAGTCGGGTCTTAATCTGTCTGGTCACAGTGGCGGCGCTATGGAGAATTCCGACCTGCCGCAGGTAAACACGAACCCGACCTGCCACAGGTGAACGACAAGATAAGGGGCTACGAAGCCCTTAGAGCTGGAAATCCAAGCTGAGATTAGGCTTGTTGAAAAGGAGTCAGCGAGCGCCCCAGAATCCACCTATAAACGTGGCAAGATTTGATGGCAAGATTTTTTCGATGAGCGGTTCTCCTTCCATTCTTGCTACCCTCGCCACTGTGCTATCTACCACGAATCATACCCCCCCCCCCTCAGCCCAGCTTTTAGCGCCGCCACTGGTTACTCTAGAATCCATGCGAAGCTAGATTCGCACGGAGGTTCACCTTAGCCCTTTTTCTTTTTGTGGCACCGTAGTTGGTTATTTATAATTAGCGCAAAAAGCACGTGACACATCGTGTAGTCGAAGGGGAAAGGACCTTGCAAAATCTGTGCATCTGTCATTTAAAGACTTTTTACTATTTGAAATGATTGTTTCACGTTTTGCAATGTTGTAAATATGCTATTTTAATGCGTATTACCTGCAATCTGTCTGGTATATGGTATGCATAGTCTGATTTTAAAAAAATCTATTTTAAAGGTTAATGGCGAATTTTGATTGTTTAATTCTATCCGTTTTATTGCAGAGCTAGCCTGTATAATAGTTCTACATTAAGTATGTGTATACAATAGTGTGGGCTACTCTATAATTTTATTTTCAAATTGTAGCTACGCGAGCCTTCCTTCTAAGGTCTGATGATCTCTTAGGCTTCGTGGTCACTTCAAACTCACCGAGAATGTCACGTGCACCGTGCAGTGAATCACGTGTTTGCGTGTTGAAGTGAAGCGATTGAAGAATACCTTGGACGTTGCCATTAACATACCATCTGGCGATAAATAGGTTATGACGTCTGTGCGTTGGCACGCTGCGTAGGCGTATTCAAGTATTTACGTAGGCGTATTCATTTGGCTTTTTCGAGGTACCTGTATCATGCGCCAGCCACCATCTTCTAGCAACTTATTTCTCCCGTCGGTATTCAGGTTTGACTTGAAAGTATTAGATTCCTTTCGGTATTTCTATTACCATGTGACTGTCACACTTTCGAAATTGACTTCTTAGATTTGCGGGGAAAAAAAAACCTCCACATAAGTGCTTCATTTATGTGTTATTTCCAGGTATGAAGGACGACCATATCAATTCGGAACATCAACAGTTCGGGTCTTCACACCTGCTTGCTAGTCTATGCTACTAAAATGCCGGAATGAGTTTAATCAACTGAGAAATCAAGCAAACCGCCGTGTAAAAACAAAAATTTAGCTTACCTGACCGCAGTTGATGAAGCTTCATTCTTCATAGTCAGAAAAATCTGTCCTTTATTAATAAGTTCTGCTCCCGATTTGCTTGCTAGCGTCGAGTGACGGACAAAGTTTGCAATCAGATGCCATGTTGCCGATTTGCACGTGCAGGTCACGAGTTCTCATGACAACGCAGTATGTCGCATGTTGATCCTGATCGTGCAAAAATGAAAACAGCAGTTCTGAAACAGGTCGAAACAGTTTTGCCTTAGTCGATGGCGATAACTTTAATACGGAAGTTAGACCATTTTTCAGCGTAGAAACTGTGCTTGATAAAATTCCCGCTCAAACCATGAATTTGATGACCTATAAAGTTAAAAAAAATAGCTCAAAATACGAAGACCTTAAGGACTTAAAAGAATTGCACATAAAGGATTAGGCAGGATATGCTGGGGTTCTGACATTCATATACCAACTCTTACCAAGCAATGCGAGAAGTTATCTACGTTGCTTTCACTATTAAAATATAACTTTTCTGTGCATGGTATCTCTGAAACGCAATTAGCAGAAATGAACGACCTAACATGTAAGGTCGATACAGTTAACTACTCATTTATCGGCATAAAAGCGCAGTTCCCTGAGTGAGACATTTCTTGAACTCTTTTATGGCTAAGTCTGATTGGGAAGGCAAACAAATGCGTTATCCTCATGGGAGATTCTAGCATTAAGTTGCTAAACAATGATGATTGCCTTGATGAAAGCGACTTGTATGAAAGGTTGCTGTGTAGGTTTCAGCCACAAATTCTACAACCTCGCCTTACTTTAGGCTCAAACACTGATACAAATAATATAAAATACGAGTCTGGCAAATTAATTTGCGAGATATCGGATGATTTTCTACAAATAAGTTTGTTTTGTAGTTATTGTCCGGAAACAAAAGCAGCGATAAAATTGTAAGACTTGGTCAAGGCTAAAAACTTTTTAGAGAAGATTCCTGTAAGAAGATGCAAGCCTTGATTGGACGTGCATAGATGATAACCTTGGAGTGCTGATGCGTCAATGATTACCTTTGTAGCAAGCCTTGCAAGCCTTGATTGGACGTGCATAGATGAAACCTTGGAGTGCTGATGCGTCAATGATTACCTTTAAGAAAAAAATAATAACTTAATTCAGCTCTATTACATTGCTTTACCCATAAAGAACTAAACCTGTAGAAAAGGCCCTGGATTAGCCGTTGTTTGCTTAAATCTACGTCTAGAATAGATCTCATCTATGGAGGATTCTTGAAATGCGACTTCTGATGATCTTAAGGAAGAAACGCTTTTACGTTACAAAAGGCACTGAATTTTTAATAGTCGTCTCAGTCACAGAAGAGCTTCCTGCCGCGACTTCATGTAAGACTAAAACGAAGCGCCTGTATGACTGCAGTGTATGCTGTGAGACTTGCCAACAAGATTCACATTTTGCCAATTCCTTGATTAGGTATTCATGCAAACAGATACCTGTTGGTCCACGGCTTAATCCTTAGCAGTCCGCGAACTGACTTTCTACGCACATGCATCCTAAAGACGTTAAATACCCTCGCTGAAACGGCTAGACATCACAACAACGTCTCTTTTCGGTTTTTTTTATAATCCGTCCTCTCTAAATGGTGACGGATTAAATGCTCCGCTTTCAGATATCTTTGAAACGATCTCATCGCACGGTGTTTCCTAGCTCTACAGAAGACAAGATTACGATCCGATTAAGATCCGAATAGGAGCCATTGAAAGTCAAGACAAAAGTCCGTCTTGCTGTTTGCTCTCGAATGTAAAAGAAGTACAGAACAACGACGAAAAGTCTGCATGCGAACGCGCTGCTACTACGCTGCTCTTTGTGAAAGCTAAATCCGTCGACGCCAAATGCAGTCCGTTACCCAGATGAAAAGCAAGTCCAACGGCCCAGTTGAGTCCCTCGAATCAGTGCACGAGGTAATGACCAGACAACAACAACAACAACAACAAAAACAAAAACAAATGAATGCAAATCACAAAGCAATCGAAAAAAGAAAATAAAAAAGAAACGTTAACTCGAAGTGAGAACTGAAATTTTAAATGCATTTACTGAAGGCAGAGACCTCCTCTATAGCCTCAAGGCTAATCGGGTTGAGAATGCCACCGAAATTTGAGGGGTGTCTCTCAAAGTGTCTTAGACACTCGCGTGTCCTAGGACATGTCTTAAGACATGTTACAGAAAAAAAGTGTTTCACGAAGGTTGTAACATGTCTTAGGACATGTCTTAAGACATGTCTTTGCCCGAGTGTCTGAGTTCGCGTTTATATATTACACACCTAATGAGAGTACTCTCTCACTTCGAGCTAATGAGGTCTTTGTCTCTAAGTAGCGATAGCGACTCATACTAATGCAAATTTTATCATCAGTCTGAATATTTGCCCCATTTCGACTTTGTTATAATATTTTAAACCATATTGGGGTGAATAAATTAAAACATAGATTCATTGACGAAAGCATGATCAACTTTTCAACATTTAGTGCGAAGTGAAGTCTACGCAACCGGAGTGAATACGAACGAACCGGTCGCGTACAAGTTTGAAGAGCACCCACAAGATGAGACCGCGATTTCAAAAAGGATAAGACGATCTGGATGGATGTATTAAAAGCATTTTACTTAGCATACCACATGATCTTTTAATAGCAAAACTTGCACTCTTACTTAAAGGGACGAGAATAAACCGTTCGCATAGATGGCAAATCCAGTCCTTAGCAACAGATTTTCAATTTTGACCAGCACATTAGGAAAATCTGCAAAGGTGCTGCTCAACTGAACGCCTTAATCAAATTAAAATCAAACATTCCCCTCTTTGCCAGAAAGGCACTAATCGCGGACTATATCTATTCAAATTTCTACTACTGCCCCTTAGTGTGGCACTTTTATTCAGCAGCGTCTTTAACCAAAATTGAAAAACTACAAGAACGAGCCCTTTGCTTCGTATACAACAATTACTCAGCCACATACGATCACCTACTTGCAATCTCTCACAATGCGCAATGGAGGTTTGGCGTCTACGTACCTTATGCTTACAAGTTTTTAAAACGATCAACAACATGAACCCAGGGTATATGAAAGAAATTTTCCTAATGCCAAAAAACAGGTATTCGCCCAGATATCCCCTAAAAATCCCCTAAACGTTGCTGTGGCGAAACCAAACCAAGTTACTTTTGGTTCACGAAGTATGAGTACTCTAGCCCCAACGGTTTGGAACGCACTTCCAGAACATGTTAAGTCAAGTATTAATGAAAGTCTTTTCAAGTTAAATATAAAAAATTGGCTCCGAATGTATACTGTAACGTGTGTGAGCAAAAATTTTGATACTTGAACAGTTTTTTAATGGTATTGAGCTGCTTTCATATCATAACGGCCAATCAAAATGTAATGACATCTAAAAATTATTGCCAGAAATATTCCATCACCACCCAATACTTTAACAAACCACGCAGTGAACTCAATGGAAATGCAAGATCGTGGATGGGAACCAGACGCTATAATGAAGAGGTTACGCATGCGCAGCTGCCAATAACGCTTTAATTTTCTTTCTAAACGTTGATTTTGAGTTAGAGATTTTCATGTTGATCTTATGTTGGTGGTTGTACATTACAGGAACTTGAAACTTTATATTACTACTACCATAGACTTCAGTCCTTCGTTTGAGTACTGAGAGTTTTTCCAATTCACTTGTTCTCGTCTTCACTTTGGAAGAGTAAGAAGTGAAAAACTGGTCTAAGGACCTTGGAAGTCTCCTCCAATAACAGTCATGCATAAATAAGCCCAAGCTTAATGTAATTTGTCTTCTAGTTTCATTATCTCCAGTTTGAGAGTATAAGTGTGATGTGGGCACTAAATCCGAAAACGTTATTTCTCTCATAGCTTGCCTTTGTAGCGTCCAAATCTTACTAAAGGTATTTTTGCAGGCCATTCGCCAAGTAAGACAACTGTATGTAAGGTGGGTGTGAAACAAGCTGTAGTATCATGATTTGATTGTAATAGCATCAACATAGGAACGATCTTGGCAAGAAGGACCATTGCCCTCGCTAGTTTTTTTAGAGAGTTTGCAGGCGTAAAATCTCCAATGAAGTTTCGAATCGAGTTCAACAACCAAGTACTTCACTTGGAAGAGGCACATTTTCTGCTTTCTATCTTCAGAGTAAGTTTGCCTGAATAGGCCTGTCTTTCAGGATGATATAAAAGAAAATCTGTCTTGGCAGCGTTCAGAGATAATCTATTGACGCAGAGTCAACCAAAGATTTTGGACATTTCATGCGTCATTAGAAATTTCAAGCGCTTAGAAGATAAACATCCTAAAGATATAATCGTCAGCAAAATGCTGTGCAAAACTAGACGACAAGCACTTGACATAAATAAGAAACAGCACGGGCCTTAACACGGAACCTTGGGGAACACCAAAATCTATAAAGCAAATCTAGGAGTTCTTGGAAATCGCCTGATTTTTTTACTAACGGCATCAAAACCTTTTTGCAAATTCAAAAACAAGCTAGAAGAATAATTGACGCGGTCTAGTATATCACTTATTTTACTAACAAGTTTAGCTAAGACATGATTATGCGAATGTTGTTTACGGAATCCGAATTGTTGATCATGCGTAATTTTAGAAGATTCTAGAAACTCGTAAAGACTCGTGTACATCGCTTTCTCGATTACTTTGCCTAAAGTGGAGATCAACGAAATAGGTCGATAATTAACTCATATTTCTCTGGGTCCAGATTTGCAGACAGGTACAAAGGTTGAATACAGTTCATTAACTAATGTTAAGGCACCTTAATAACCATTTGGAATCTTCTTGAAGTGCAGTAAAAAAGCACTAAAAGTAGTGCTACCTATAGTAATTGTTATAGTCCAAGAACAAGCACAGTTTGTGTGAAGGGAGAAGAACAGCAGTCATAGCGAATGAGGATATTCCTGGGTTAGGGGCCACAATTATGCGTCCACGACAAGTGCTTCTAAGTTAGTATTTTGCTTCTAATCAGAAAAACTCCGGCCTTACATTTTCTCGCACCATCTTGGTGTGAAAGGGGGGAGAGAGAGAGAGAGAGAGAGAGAGAGAGAGAGAGAACTAGATGCTGCAAGGTTACAGTCAGTATCGAAACGTAAGCTGAAGAATGTTGGCTTCAAGGCGACCACGCGTCGCCTATACCTAAAAAAGCACCGTCAAAGCGGATTGACTCACAAGAATCTTGAGTTGAGATATAAAATTTTTCTCACCAGGAAATAATGGACGAAAATTTTTTTTCTAGACTTGGATAGATGTTGCTTTGGTATGTACCATTGAGCACTCTGCCTAGTGTGGTAACATCATACAACTCGGTATATATAT
>QQSS02222263.1:0-10701 GCA_003687565.2 Craspedacusta sowerbii
TAGGTAGGTAGGTAGGTAGGTAGGTAGGTAGGTAGGTAGGTAGGTAGGTAGGTAGGTAGGTAGGTAAGTAGGTAGGTGGGTAGGTAGGTACGTAAATAGGTAAGTGGGCATGCTGGCAGTTTGTTAGATAATTATGAAGCTTCTTGTTCGAAGGCAATTCTAATTTTCAGGCTTTTAGCAATCGTAATCATGGCTTGGTCCTGTTTGTAGAGTCCCATGCGGCCGATGAGCTGTTTGAAGATGTTCATTGGCTGGTGTTGTTCTCAGCATTTGTCCTTTCGATTGATACCCCCGGCGAAACCTCGGATATACCGGAAGAATTATGTGAATTGGCGAACCAGCACATGGCTGCCCACCCACATGCCATACAGGCAAGCATGAATTACATTATGTCGATGGGTGAAGCAGATGCAACAGGGGGTACGACTGGCTTTTATTGTAGTGTGCTATTCAATAGAAATATTAAATATTACAATAGAATTATTGAATAGAACCGGAATGACTATTAAAGTTCATATCAGACTTCCTGGTCAGAGACCCTCCTGTCACAACTTTTAGTGGCGCTTTGTCTTAGTCTCGAGTGTCCATTCGGTTCTGTTGATCGTCATGATAATTATCGAATCTTTGATGAGTTACCATGTTATTGTAATTGTATGTTATTATAATTGTATGAGTACTTTGCGATGCATTCGTGAAAACCATGGGAATGAGTGTTTTTTTTTTTGTTTCAGTGGATCCCGTGGTTAAGTTATTTGCCGCCATATTCAAGGTGGCGGTGCTGGAGACACGATTTTTGAAGAACAATCTTGGCGAGGCATTCAGTCCGGAGGTTGCGTCCACAGTGTTGTGGTTCTTGAAGCGGTTCGTCAAGGCGTACCTGTTCCAGAGCGGCGACAGCCACTTGAAACTCAGTCCTTCTCTAATGGCTTTATTCGGCAGGGAGTCTGAGTGCGGGAAGTGGCTGATCGCTTCCATCCTTGAGATTATCGAGGCAAACCTGAAAGGGTGGTGTGCTGAGCCACAGGTTTCGGAAGATGTTGTGCGGTTGCTTCTGAGATTAGTGAACGACAAATTCAGGTGACTTTCATGACCGATCGTTTTGCTTAAGACAGTGGCGGGGCTTTCGTATGGTGCTTTCTTCTTATCGGCTCATGTAGTTTGATGGCTCCGGACTTTGAAAATCACTCACCTTCAAACACAATGGAATTTTGAATTTTGCTGCTATGCTTTGCCCTGCCCTTGCCACGAAATGCTGAGAGAAAAATCTGCTTTTCGTTTAGGACTACTGTTTGCCTGACCTTCCCGCATCTTTGGTCTATTGCGAGCAAGTTTTCCGTCAACGCGGCTGAAGTGGCGGCTCTGCCCTCCGCTGTGTATCGCCACCTCGTGGAGTCCTTGATGAGGGCAAGCTTACAGATAGAGGACCCCGCAAATAGAACCCGGCTTCAAGGCCAGGTACGTCCATTGTGGTGACTGGATGGGGTTTGGGTGGGTAGGTAGGTAGGTAGGTAGGTAGGTAGGTAGGTAGGTAGGTAGGTAGGTAGGTAGGTAGGTAGGCAGGCAGGCAGGCAGGCAGGCAGGCAGGCAGGCAGGTAGGTAGATAGGTAGGCAGGCAGGCAGGTAGGTAGGTAGGTAAGGTAGTTAAGTAGGTAGGTAGGTAGGTATGTAGGTAGGTAGGTAGTTAGGTAGAAGGTAGGTGTGTAGGAAAGTAGGTGTGTAGGAAAGTTGGTATGTAGGTAGGTACGTAAATTTTTAGGTGCTTATTCCAGTATTCCATCTTGTCCACTCCCCTGTTTGTTTAGTTTCTTGATCCAATAATAACACAGTATAAATCTACACGCGGCAGTTCCGACTTTCACAAGATTTGTCACGAAGAAGGTGTAAAGCAACAAGTATTGAGGACCATAGATTGTGCTCGAGGTGTTGTTGCAGTCAGATCACCGCAATTTGCAAATGAAATGTTTGAGTACCTTGAACCGCTTCTTGCTGATGCCGTTCCGCTTCTGAAGGCGTATCAGGACTACGCGGATGTGGTAGAGAATATCCTCGAGTTGTTTGTCGACGTCGTAGACTGTTTGATTTGTGTTTTGAGTCAGCAACACACGAACAGGCTTTGCGAACTCTGTCTACGGATGATGGAGGCTTACGCGAAGTTCAATCTTGTTAAAGTCTGCAACGTTGCGAATGAGGAAGAGGACAAATATCGCGAGCTGCTGCTGCTCATGCAACTGTTGACACACGTATTGTCGAAAGACTATCTGGATCTGAGCACAGGTAATATATATTTGCAATAATAGGCCTTTTGCATTTTGGAAATTATATAGTGGCGTTATGCTTATGTTGTGGATTTGTGAAGACCGTGGCTTTGATAACTTGGCCTCTACGTGGGTGCCTTAGCTAAATCATCATGTAGCACGTTGATTGGTCTTACGGATTCGTTTCCTGCTAGGTAAAAGTCCACACAGACAACACACAAACAGAGATATTTACACGCACATAATCACGATCGCAAACGCGCGCGCACGCATTCACACGCCTTCACACCCTCCTACGCATGCACGCACACACACACCCGAACACACACACACGCACACGCACAAACACGCACTCTCACATTTCTCTCAGCGCATCATGGCTTCAAGCCATGCTAGGAATGCATTAGATTGACATGATGAAAGACAGCATCTATGCGTAGGCAACCGGTACATGAAAGTGAACAAGCGTATTTTTATCAATGCTTTTCTAGTAATTTTTCCTTTGCTTGTTGGTTGCTTGTTTATGTTCGAGTTTGTTTTTTGCCTATTTTATGGTCATTTTAAATGATTAGAAAGATAGAGTACTGCGATATTGGTTTTTCTTTCGTTCTCTTGGCAGATACGTTCTTTTATAGATGACAGTCACGAGAAGGACATCATGGTCCCACCTGTGGACGTGGTTTTGTTTGGCCTTCGAGTTATCTTACCGCTCATGAGCGCCGAGTTGTTGAAGGTAATTGTTGGCATGCTAATGTATCTACTGACAGCTGCACGTTCCATTGTTCGTACCTGAGGCCCTGCGGAATAGGCACATTCACGTGCTTGCTTTTATCGATTTCTCTTCCTTAAGCCGTTCGTAAGGATCGATCGGTCATTTGCATTGCATCCTTGTTACACCATCGGGCAGCCTAGTTTGCTTGGCATCCGTTCCGTTGCATGATCACCCGTGTTGCTTGGATGCAATCCTTAATCACCTTGGCCTTTGGATAGATTGGTTCGTCGCCCTTACTTGGATGGATCGCATGGTCATCCTAGCCTCGTTTGCCGCGTCTTCCTTGTAACGAGATCCGGTTACCGGCTATATTTCCCGCTCCGCTTTCTTAGCTAGTCCTAACTCCGAGTAGGAGTACTCGTATTCTAGGATTTCGCATGTTCTACACTGTGGATGTGGTGATGTACAGTATGGATGACATAATCTTCTGCACGGATGATGTAATCTTCTGTACAGATGACATAATCTGCTGTATGGATGACATAATCTTCTGTACAGATGACATAATCTGCTGTATGGATGACATAATCTTATGTACGGATGATATAATCTGCTGTACGGATGACATAATCTTCTGTACAGATGACATAATCTACTGTACGGATGACATAATCTGCTGTATGGAAGACACAATCTACTGTACAGATGACATAATCTGCTGTATGGATGACATAATCTGCTGTACAGATGACATAATCTGCTGTATAGATGACATAATCTACTGTACGGATGATGTAATCTGCTGTACGGATGACATAATCTACTGTACAGATGACATAATCTACTGTATGGATGACACAATCTAATGTACAGATGACATAATCTGCTGTACAGATGACATAATCTGCTGTATGGATGACATAATCTACTGTACGGATGATGTAATCTGCTGTACGGATGACATAATCTACTGTACAGATGACATAATCTACTGTATGGATGACACAATCTAATGTACAGATGACATAATCTGGTGTGTGGACGACATAATCTACTTTATTGATAGCATGACGTGCTGATTTCTTCTTATCTGTTTCTACTAGAACATTTGACACTTACAGTCTTGAAAGTGTTGTATTTAACGGAACGATTAAGTTGTTGTTTTTTTTTTCATGCTACGCAGTTACGTTGGCGTATTTTTTGAGTGAGAGTTCAAGCTTGCTATGGGTTCTTAATTTCAGTTCCCAAATCTTAGCAGCGAATACTTTAAGCTGGTGACGTTTGTTTGCGAAGTTTATCCGGAAAAAGTGAAGAGTCTTCCAAGTGATCTCTTCCAAAACTTCATGGCTTCGTTGCAGGCTGCAGTGTCAGAGTATCCTTCATGCCGTGTTGCTTATTAGAAGGGCATCCGTGTGATTCTGTTATCAAACTCGCTTTGTTTTCGGCTTTGGTTTTTCGTTAGTTTCAGATTGTGATGCTTTTGTATATTATTAACTAATTGTTTCTTCCTTTTTTAACCGGTCTTTATAATAATTATTAAATTTTTGGTGGGGTGGGGGTTGGGTGGGGGGAGGGGAAATGATCTTGCGCTTTCCATGCGCGGTCCAGCTTGTTTGCTGGTGAATAATATTTCCAATCAGTGCGTCCCCGTCGTGACAGCAATTCATTTCAATGTGCTAATTGTCTTCTTCCTGGATGAATTTGTCTGGATTTTCGCTGCGTCCGTGTATGTCTGTGTGAATATTTTTTTGTAAATCTATACGAATAGTCTGAGTCTCTTCTGTCTGTCGTTTTCTGGCTTGCCCAACTATCACGCGACTTTAACTCCTGGCCGCGCCTGCCTTTCGTTACTATGTTGTGTTTCGTGGAGTTTGCCTTGACCGAGGTCTTCAGTTTCGGTCCGGAGATTATGAAATGCGCTCTGGACGCCATTTCTATGCTAGCCAAGTATGCGAGCAACGAGTGCGACGCAAGTGATGGCAAAAGCGATCAGCTGTATACTGCTCTGCGGTACTTCTTAAATGTAGGGGATGTCGTTTGGCTTTTCTGTACTCGACGCGCGTGCTAATACTTCATCCAGAGTTCTCGAATCTGAGGGTGTTTGCTCTTTGCTTGTATAATTCCTTTCTTTATTCATTTTTAATTTTTTTATTTTTTATCGTTAGACTTAGA
Source organism: Craspedacusta sowerbii (assembly GCA_003687565.2). Lineage (NCBI taxonomy): Eukaryota > Metazoa > Cnidaria > Hydrozoa > Limnomedusae > Olindiidae > Craspedacusta > Craspedacusta sowerbii. The sequence goes on from QQSS02222263.1 coordinate 5,140, forward strand.
GCAGCAGTCGATGTTATGTTTGTTACGCACCTTACAAGCCAACCGTACTTGGATCATCATTGCAAGTCCGCAGCATTTGTTTTATTGTCAGAAGTCAGCCATTTTGTGTCATCATTTCTAGCCAAACGTATTTATGTCATGTCACTGATTGGTTTTGACGTGGCATGTTGTTTTGGAAGGCTGTTTAAAGATTGAGATCGTTTTACTTTCCCTTTGTCTTTGTTGCGTGCAGCATTTTTTCACTTATCCACCCCGCGCTGGTTGTTCTCATCTCGTTTTTTTACGGCTGCCTCCTTAAGGACGGCTGCTGTACGTTTCATACTGGTCGTCTTGTTCAGGTGCTATTTCAGCACGTGGTGGTGGGAGCTTTCAATATGGATCTGATCGAGTCAGCCTCGGAGGCGCTCTTCCTGCTGATCTGTTGCAACCAGCAGGAGTACGTGCACCTGGCCCGGAACCTGATCGAGAGGCAGCACGTGACCGACGAAGACTTCAAGCAGCGGCTCACCGATGCGTTTCAGGTAGGCCGGTAGGAGATGCTCGCTTTCCTCGAAGAACCAGTTGATGCGGATCGCGTGTAGCGCTACATGCAATGACGAAAGCTGGCCTGCGAAATGGGATAGTGGAGTGGAGTATAAGGCTATATAACCGGGATTATTCGTTACAAATGTTCGCCTTATTACCAGGGTCACAATTGAAGTTCTATTTAAATTTTAATCTTTTGTAAACGACTGAATTCTCTCCTTTCGTTTATTAGTTTGTATGATTTGCTAATGTTTATTTGTCTGATTTCATTGGTCTTGTATAGATACTTACGCCAGATGGATTGCAGCTGACGCCAAACCGAACCAGTTTAAAGCAGTTTCGAAAGAACTTGGAAGACTTTCTGCGCAATGTGAAGGGCTTTCTCTGTTTCAAGTAGTAGTCGGCTGCCTTCTTCCGAGCCTATGGCGCACCCCGCCCCCCCCCCACCACACTGGCAAGTAGCCCTAGGACATGCTAGCTGCGGAACAGTGCGCGAATAGAGCGGCAACGTCGCTGGAAAGTGTTTGCGCACCAGCCATGCGGTCGGTCATGGCCTGTTCCTTAAAGAGAGATGTGGCAACTGTGATGGGTTTGCTGATGTGCATGGGGGGGGGGGCAACGTTCATTAAGCTGGATCATGTTGGAGAGGAAGGAGTAGCCTGTTTCTGCTCGACTATCTCCCTTTGTTAACGTATTGCGAGTGAGGGGTTGGGAAGGAAGTTCACGGTGGGTCGTTCATCGGTAAAGTGCAATCTTCTCCAGCTTACCGTAGTCCTCGCGGTCATTCAAGAATAATGCCTGGCTTTTTTCGAATTTGGTTCCAATAACTTTTGCTAGCTCATTGTTGGCTTTGCCATCAACCGTGCAAGGCGTTTCCGATGGAACTGAAATCGGTCGACAACCGACATGTTGATTTGTCCCGTGAGTTTATCCCGGCTGTGGTCTGTCGCTTCTTGCAGCTTTGGTGGTGGCTGCTTTAAATTTTAAGTCGAAGTCATAATTTTTATTTTTGAAAGCTTTTATCGTGTACGCGTTAACGAAAAATATAAGATAGTCGTAAAAGATAGTAAGAGATCGGAAAGTTTAGCCTGTGGGCAGTCGCAGCATTTCCTAAGGGGAGCGAATCATTTCGCGAATAAAGCGTATTTGGACCGGGTTTCCATGGTGGACGTTCGTAGTGCTTGGTCCTAAAAAAAGAGAAACATCGTGCTTTTACGTGAACTGATGATGCAGTAACGATGGCATCCGATTGCTTGCTGCCACCGTTTCACGTCCAGGACGGTCTTTAGCTTTACCTCACACGGTTTGAAGCATGCTACCGCCACTCCATACGATCCCATGCCACCATTCATTAAGACAATGTATTGAGTGCTGCAGGGTTCTCGGTCAACGTCCTGGCATTTTATTTTTGAAGCACCGCCTTCTGCCGAGGCACGAAGGTACCTTGACAGTCCCACCTGGGACGTAGTAGGAGTTGCGAGATGATGTGTGCTTCTTCGCGTTTACATAAGAACGACTACATAACTCAGCCGAGTGGAAGGAGGTTATAAATCTACCATTTGCTCCTCAGTTTGCGATTTGGTCTGACTTCACGTACCTCGCGGCAGTTATTCTTTCAAGATGGCGACTGTTCTGCAGTCATTAGTCATGGAGATGCTTTGCCTCACATGTTATGTATTTACATATTCATTTGCTCCTCAGTTTGTGATTGGTCTGATTTGACGTACCTCGCGACAGTTATTCTTTCAAGATGGCGACTTCTGCAGTCGTTAGTGATGGAGAAGCTTTGGGTCGCATGTTTTTTATTTATTTGCTTATTAATCTGTTGGCTAAATCTGACTGCAACCCCAACCCAAACTCTAACTATAATGCTTGTCCATACGCTAACCCAATGGCTATCCCTTTCTTTAGCAAGATCGAGCAGTCCTCAACCAATTGAAATTTTATATGAAAGGAGAAAGATTTATTCGAAAGCGATTTACTTAAGTACCTTGGCGTGCAGCCGCAACCATATTGACCTTCGCGGCAAGTATGCATGATCAATCGCAGATTAAGGAGTAAATGGTAGCTTTTCGGTATGGAAGTGTTAGAACATCGCAGTGTGTTAAGGTAGAATGTGAATTGCAGAAATGCGGGCAGTGACGCCGCTTGCCAGACTTAAACACAATTTCACACCGGCAATGTCTTCTTTCACCGCAGTGGAATGCGGAATAACTTGTTTTGATATTGCTGCTTACAAAGTGGCGGTGACTATTTTAAATTTGAAAGTTGAATCTTAGGAATTAGGGATCGGTTAGTCGAAGAAGCTAAGTAATGGGTAAGACTCAATAGTGTTCCCTCTTAGATGAAGGAAGCAAGCATCCAAAGGAAATAGCGAAGTTGTCTGATCGAGGTTTCCATCTATAGATTCCTCTAGAATTCTCTGGTTTTCCCTACGCTCAAAGGGGGACAATTTACAAGTGCGTTAGCAGCATTGGCCAGTTGGTGAAAATAAGGACCATTCTGGACTGCACAACGCTAGTAAGTAAATCACTTCTTCAGATTTACATGTTTAGAAGTTGGTCGTCCCTAAATATAAAACGAGGATGGGGAAAAAGCTGTAACTTTATACCCCTGCCTATGTGTTTCCTGCGAGAATTCCAGGCAATCACCACTGCTTCTAGTATACCGCGTTAGTTTCTACCTCTAAGATATTGCTTATTTAGTTGCTTGGTGCTTTGACACGTGACTAATTCATGCGCGCTAAGGCTCCTTTGCAGATTGCGGTCATTAGGGATCCATGAAGTTCGGTGAAAGCCACAGGCGAGTTGCAAATCATAATCGCTTGCTGCTCTGTGAACTATCAGTCGATGTAAAAGTTTTAAGTATTTCCAATTTAGATGTTTTCTTGGTGGATGGTTGTAGTCCTGCTACATTTTGGTGGGGGAGGGAGGCGGGGTGTTATGGATTCTAGACTTTTCCTAGACCGAGGGCAGTCGCCTTTAGTTGAGAGTAACCACTGAGAAAACCGTCCTCCAACATAAAATAATGACTTTCAACATGACGGCCGTATATTCCACCTCTCGGTGACGTTAAGTGCTTTACTAGCCCATCCACAACAAGGATTTCTGGCTGTCGCGCAGTTGCGAGTTGATCTAAACTAGCCACCTTGCGGAGGGCATCCAAGTAATAAGATGCATTAGATATTAACTAGGCAGCGCAGTGACAAGAATAGCACGGCTCCTGCGTTAGGAAAGAAGCGTATTCACAAGTCTGCTGCAGCGCTCTAGAACGACCAGCACTCCTTTTACTACTAGCACTCCGCTACCAGCAGCACTCCGCTACCAGCAGCACTCCGCTACCAGCAGCACTCTGGTACGAGCAAAAATAACAGGTAGTACGGAACGGGCTATGTCACTCAATGTCGGCACCTGTTCTAACTTGCTTCGTTTGTAAATTCTGTCTCACTTCTCAATTACTGCGGTTTCTTCGGTAAGTCGCATCAATATGATGAATGCCTGTAAGATTCCATAATAATTTAAAGTCTAGAGGAAAAACATGCTAGGTGCGAGTTGAGGATCTAATCTTTTAGGAATGCAGGATACCGCGTACAAATAATTCTCCACAGATTACCTCCCCCAGTCAGATCATGGCCTTGCAATCCGACGAGGCACATATTTCGCCGACGAATTCTACTTATAAATAGAATAACGAATGCAAAAAGATTTTTATTAGAAACGTTCGTGACATAAAATGCTGCATGAAGAAGATGCCAACTATATCAGCCACAGAACTATATGGAGCCATCCATGGAGAAGTCATCATATACTCGATGCTATCCACTTAAAATAAAATTCTCAACCAAATACGTAGTCTACTACAAACCAATAAAAATCATCAAAGAACAATAGGGACAAGCTGGAAATTGAGCTCTAATCTTGGATACGAAAGCTGGATCGCTAAATTCCTAACCACGCACCTGGTTGACCTCAGCCAGATGGGTTCTCGCAATTCGGGTCTAAAGCCAAAATTAGTACTCAGACATGAAGCGCTCTCGCCCAAGCACCTCTCCGAATCAAACAGGAGCAGATTACTACCAAAACCCAGTTTCAAGATTCGTTCCATAAGCGGGGCGCTCTCCGTATCGCAAACGAATGAACACTGACATCCCACGTACTTCACAAACATTAATATCACATATACGAGTTTCATAAACATCAATATCGCACGTACATGCACCACATCATAAACATCAATATCACATATACGAGCATCATAAACATCAATATTGCACGTACCCACATCATAAACATCAATATCGCACGTACCCACATCATAAACATCAATATCGCACGTACCCACATCATAAACATCAATATCGCACGTACCCACATCATAAACAAGAATTCAAACGGACTCACAATTCTCTAGATGTTCAGCAAGCTACTCGAAATTTCTCGATAAGTTTAGCACATCTACACGCACATCTACATCCACAGAATAGAATAAAAACAGGACAGGAATGTCGACCAACGACGGCACTGTACAACAACAACCCGCTCATATCAGAGCGTGATCTACAAAATTTACAAAACTTTTAGCAGCAAACTTTTGAAATAATGCGTAGAAAATACGTACAAAACATACATAATTTCAAGAAATTCCTGCAAAAATTTAAAAATACTGCACGAAGGTTACCACACAGGTAGTAGCCCATCAAAAGAAAAACCATATATACGGGCTCGATGGCTCAACTTGAACTCCAAAACAAAAAAAAACGGACAAACGTTGAACCGAAATTAAGCTCGGATACCCAGTACTTCCCGTGCCCAGGATGAGCTCGTGTGACGTCCGTGCGTGATGAGGTTCGTAAGCAACGCATGAGAGGATAAGCTCGCTCTCGATGGCGTACCTAACAATGTATTCCACGCATCCTATTCAGTAAGGGTGCAGGGGGAGCATACTAATACGATATATATACAGATAGATAGAGAGATAGATCGATAGATAGATACATAGATAGATAGATAGATAGATAGATAGATAGATAGATAGATA
>QQSS02222274.1:2284-22507 GCA_003687565.2 Craspedacusta sowerbii
TATATTTTTTCTGCTTCTGTTTCTGCATCTGCTACTTCGTCTGCTCTGATGCATATATTTTTTCTGCTTCTGTTTCTGCATCTGCTACTTCGTCTGCTCTGATGCATATATTTTTTCTGCTTCTGTTTCTACGTCTTCTTTTATCTTCTTTCTTTATCTGCTGCTTCTGCTGCTTCTTGTTGTTCGTGTTGTTCTTGTGGTAATTGTTGTTGCTGTAAGGAAGTCTTTTGGTATCATTTTGGGTCGGTATTAGCCGCGTTTATGGTGTTATAGCATGATGTAAATTTTACCAGGAAGACATCGTTTTTTGGTCGAATTCTGGAAACAACTTGACATCGATGAGCTACGTTTGCAGTTGCAGAATAACTAGAATTCGAACAAGAAGTTCTTGCTTTCCTTTGGAGTCGTAGACTTTATTCGATTGGCCTTTGTTTTGGCGTCGAAGTTTTTCTTTTAAGGAGCGATACAGCTACATCTTCGAGTAGATTTTAATGCTATTTACCGTTAACAAAAATGCACGCCCCAGCCATTTTTATCCCGGAAATAGCGCTTGGGTTCTTGTGGAACCGGCTGCATTATGAAATATAACTGTTCGGATAGCTTTCTTGCCAGTAACTGCCTTTCTTGACGAGTGGCTTGCGTACACTGCTTGAGTTCTCATATACCCGTTATCTTGATGCTTGCGGATTAGGATGAGGCATGTCAATGTTTTGAAACACTGACCTGTCGGAGTAATTTCATCCATCATCACTTCACAAGCGTTGTAGAACAGGATAGCAATGGAACAAACGAAGATATACAGCCAGGAAGAAATTTTTGCACTGGCTCATAGTCGGACTTCTGGGTTCTTCTATTGATTTAATTACATGGATGGTTTTTGCGAACAGCTCATACCATGTGTTATAGATGTGGCACTTCAATTATAAACCAAGTCACAATACCTAGTTTTTCCAATTTTTGCTGAACCAAACTCGGATGGGTAAAAGTTACAAACGAGCAGGTAAGACAGCTAGTAGTAGTAGGTAGTAGAAGTATTAATAGTAGTAGAAGTAGTAGTAGTAGTTGTTGTTTTTGTTACCATTTAGTCCTCAAAGTGCGACTGAACAAGCCGACATGCCCCGATGGTCAATATCACTTCGCCTGCACGCTAGGTTACTTAAACTAATTGCCATAGAACAACTGTTTACAACATAGAAAATTTCAATAGCTTGAGGATTGCTCAAGATAGCTAAGGAAAGGGTCAGCGGTAGGGTAAGGATTATTATTATGGTTAGAGTTTGGGTTTGGGTTACAGTCAGACTTAGCGAGAAAAAAAAAAAGAAAGAAAGAAATATCATGCGAATCAAAGCTTCTCCATCAGTAACGATTGCAGGCCGGTTGCCATCTTGTAAGCACAACTGCCGCAAGATTACGTCACATCAGACCAATCGCAGTGAACTGCTGGCTGAAGAATACACGGTAGATTTATACTCCCTATGTCATGGCGCGATCAAACTTCTGCACGGTCTTCAGACATGCGACAATCTAAAAGCGACTAAAAACGCACGGAAATTTTGCTTCTGCCATTCTACGGCATCTCGTCAAGGAACGAGCATGTATGCACATATGAACAGGCAATATAAAAATCGAGTGCAAATAAAAAGCAAAAATACAAAACTACATCCTTACATCTGTCGAATATAGCTGCCAAAAAAAAGTGTAAAAGCATTTGCACGCAATAGCGTTGCTCTGTATAATGAAAACGGTGGAAGAAAAAAAAAATGAAAAAAAAAGACAAATAAACAGAAGAATGACGAACTTATAATTTAAAACGCAGCTTCGCATATCTGCGATAATATTCGCGTAGCTACGACGCTTGTCGCGAGTAACACGGGGAAGGAAATAAATAACAATGGAATAACCGTCGCAGGGACAAACAATAAACGTAATTTACACGTCAATCTCACTTTCCGACGGATTTAAATCCGAAAGCGTAATCCTTGAAGAATTCGATCGCCGACTGCCGCCACTGCCTCTACGCTGTGCACCTATGCCTGGCAGAGGTCCCTTGCTCAACGGCGTCCCCGAAAAATAGTCCTCCGGAGAGCCTAGGGACGAGACCGAGGGTGATCGCAGGACATGGGGCGTCAGCGCGGGCGTGATGTTGGGAGAAACCACAGCGGACGTGTAACTCGAATGCAGACTTTGCGGTGATCGAGGTAGCGACGTCATCGATGAGAGTAAGCTAGTCGTATTCGACATTAGGTTGGCCATCGGCACCTCCTCTTGAGAAACCGCCGCTACCGGCCGTTTTGCTGGCGGCAAAGCGTTGCGAGCACGGCCTGTTCTGCTGTCGATGTCGCTTTGCTGCTTCTGAACGGTGGCTGGAGGAACCATGCTCGGGCAGTTTCTAGCGGTGCTTGAACTACCATGAGCCATAGGGGTGGCTCGCAAGTCATTTTTAAAATTGATGCAGTTCACAAAATTCTGCCTGACTTGGTCTTGACTTCCATACCGTGCTTGGGCTCCACTGGAAGTGTCAAGAGGGCCGCTTCGATGGTCCGAGACTTTCCGCTGCCCAACGTCGGAGAAGGCAGATGGTACTGGATTATACGCAGGCCGCCAGTTCTTCATACGGTCCCACTGGTAGGCAGCAGTTATTTCGTCATCGCTTGTAATGATCGTGCTCAAAGAACCACCGTGCGAAGGCATGCCTTCGTCGTGGAATGGTCGCGTGCCATCCATGATCGCCTCGTGTTCGTCCGCATGCACCTCCGCCAGCTTCGCGTAGAGCAAGTTGCCCACATCCATTCCCCCCGCAGCCTCACCGCCTCCTTCCTCCTTGAAATCATTCAGGCTCTCGTGACTGCCGTTCGGCAGAGATATCCGCGTAAGCTGCGAGCCAACTTTCAACGATGACGTAATCCCACCCATCGAAGGTGTCATCCTTCCTACGGAAGGCGTCAGTCTATTAGCAGAACGTTTCGAAGCATTGTGGCTAAATGCGCTGCCGTTGCTCATTTGCAAACTAGCACTGAAGTCGCTAAGCGTTTTACTAAAAACGCTGTCGCTTTTAAGGTCCTTCATACTTATATCTTTCACACGGAATCCGAAATCCGGTTGGATACCCGAGTCAGGCACGGACTGCTCGTGGTAAACGCCGAAGGAGTGCGTGCTCCCTTTGTCCGTCACTGACGCCGAGTTTGAATGTGCCTTCTCATTGAGAAAATCGCTTTCTGAAGATTCTCGAACATGCGAACCTGCTGGCACGACAAAGTCGGTGAAGAACTGACCGTGCAGGGGCTCCCTCGACGAGCCCGTGCTGTGCAGGCACTCTCTCTCGAACGAGGCACTCCCTGCTAGGTGAGGCTTTTGAACGGCATACAGAGGCGACGGGGTTCGGCCACGGCGCGAGCCTTTCCGACGACAGTATATGAATGCGCAGAAGAGGAACAGGATGACGGCAAACACGGCGAGCGAGACGAGAACGACGACGAGCGTCGTCGCCTTAAACGTCGAGCCGCTTGACTCGCTTGACGCCATCATGCAGCCTGGGCAGGAGTAGTTCACCGCCACGTGAACCTACAGAAAACACAGTCGACAAAACTATTTAGAGGGCGAAACGAAAACGTCAAGAAGAAATAGTTTCTTTAAAGTACCACTTCTGAAGCCCGAGCCTTACTTTGTTTGATTTCCACGGCAACTTCCAGTAAATTCGGATTGACGTGTTTTAAGTGCCAAATCACCGGCGGGATGCAACCTGCATTTCCAGGATAAAACCGTGTTTTGCAACATTTCCGAGCGACGCAGAGTCAGCCAGTCAGTCAGTCAGTCAGTCAGTCAGTCAGTCAGTCAGTCAGTCATTCAGTCAGCCGGTGAGTCAGCCGATACGTCCGCCATGCAGTCAGTAATTCAGGCAGTCAGTCAGTCACGGAATTGGTATTTTATTAAGGCCCAGCGCGTCAGCGCAGGATTACGCCGCATATTATTCGAAGACCAGCCATGGAGAAAATGAAAACAAAAAGACGGCTTGCATACGAAATTGGAAAATGGCAGGGCTACTTTACAAAAGCAACGATAATAACAATTGAGAAGAACGTGAACGCTTTAGAATGTGCCGACCATAGGAAAATTAGTCTGATAGTGCTTGCCTCAAAGATACTGGAGTTTTGGGGTGGAGAAGGGTTTTGGGACGGAGGTAAGAGTAGTAAGTTAAGAGGGAGGTCAAATAGTTCATTGGGAAACTCTGAACCTGGAGACATAGGACTTGGTGTAAGACAAGGATGCTTACTATCTCCACTTTAAAATGATGATGATATCGACCATAGCTGATGTAAAAGATGTTAGAGAAGGAGGAGAGCTGCTCAAAGATATCAAGTTGCTGATGACCAAGGAATCGTGACACAGACGGAAGGTGGACTACAAAAAATAACGGACGCGTTATACAAGACCGGAAGAGAGTATGAAGATCAATGTCAAAAAAACTTAAGACATAAGAGCATGCAAAGAGGGAAACAAACGACAAGGAGGCAATGCTATCAACATAACGGTGGATGGAGAGGCAATTGAGCTAGTAAAACAGTTTCGTTATTTGGGTTCACTCATATCAGATAACGCCACTTGTACTGAGGAGATCAAGAGCAGAATTGCAACGGCTAAGAACGTATTCAACAAGAGAAGAGAACTCTTTTCAAGACGACTGAGCAAACATCTGAAGAATAAAGCAACAAAAACTATCGTTTGGAGCGTTACGTTGTACGGATCAGAAATATCGACATTACGAAAGTACGAGAGAGACAGACTAGAAGCTCTTGAATGATGGCAGTGGCGCAATATCGAGCAAATCAGACGGAAAGATCACAACACCACCAATGAATATGCGTTAGACCTGGTTAAAGAGACACGAACTATGTTAAGCAATGTACTAGAAAGAAAGAAGCGATGGATTGGACACATAACAAGAGGAAAGAGTCTTGCAAAAGATGCAATCGACGGACGGATGAAGGGATGAGGAGAGATAAACCGCGCATCATAATGTCAGATAAAATCAAAGCCAAGGAGTTTTACCAACGAAAAAGCGAAGAACCTTGGATAGAGAGTGTTGGAAAAACTTGATGCCTACAACCTGAATGAGCAACAAAAGCTACTAAGAACTACCAAAAATAATGCCGAGATACTAATACTTAAAGATAAGTACAAACCAAAGATACCACCAAACATACCAACTCATGGTTTATGATAGAGGCTGTCAAACGAAACTTACCTCAACGGTGTCGGTGAGAGTTGTGTTCGGTCCGTTGCTTGCTTGAACGGTGTACCGAAGGTTGCTCGGCTCAGACACCTCGCTGCCGTTCTTCCGTCGGTTGCGGGAGCTCGTGCGCCGACGCAGATCGGCGTTGACGAAGATTTTTCCCGACAACTCTTCGATGAACAGCTCGTCGCCGTAGGGGGGTACAAACACGTAGTGAACAACGCCAGCCGGCCCTTTGTCCGCGTCGTAGGCTATAACCTGAAACAAACAGGAAATATGCGTCATAGAAAATACGCGTAGCAGAAAACAAGAGCAACATAGCATACGCGTAAGTCAAACATTCCGTAAGTTGAAACAGCACCGGCAGAACGTGGCTACACGGATTAAACGCTCGCTAGCAAGCCCCTTCAGCTGACTTTCCTTTAAGGACCAATGGAGGCAAACAAATCTATCAAAACGCTTGCTTCGCATATGCGTCAAAAAACATTACGCTAATGTAAACAACGGAACTACAACTTGACAGGTGTCAACAAGCCTATGATTTTCGCTATCCTGTGCAATAAGACCTGGAAAGCGGCTGCGTAATGCCAAATGCTGAACTACGCGCGAAAATCATTGGAAAAGTCGTCAAAATGAAGAAAACGTTGCGCGAAATGCAAAGACCTGGATTTGATCCGATCTACAGACGTAACTCGCAAATAGCAAAACATGAGCAGCAAAGAGCCCTATATTGAGAGTAGAACAATGCATCAGTAAACGAGATAGGCCCATAGCTTGGCTGCCAAGTAAACAAAATTACGCAAAAACGTATGAAGTCACGTGAAGCTGAACGGAATAAAACCTAGCAGAAGCAGAAGCATCAGGAACCACAAAAGCTACAACGAACGATGTCGACAAGATGAGTATAAGTTTCGTGAAAGATTTCTACCTCATGATAGGCGGCGAAATCCATGAAGGAGAGAGAGAGAAGACAGAAAAAGAAAGAGCGAGGGAGGAGAGAGTAAAGAGAGAGAGAGAGAGAGAGAGAGAGAGAGAGAGAGAGAGAGAGAAAGAGAGAAAGAGAAAGTGAGAGAGAGACGGTAGGAGAGAGAGGGGGGAGAGAGAGAGGGAGAGAGAGAGAGAGAGAGGGAGAGAGACAGACAGACAGACAGACAGACAGACAGACAGACAGACAGACAGACAGACAAACAGAAAGAAAGAAAGATAAACAAAGGGCGACGGAAAGCCAGACAAACAGAAGGAAATGTGTTTATGCACGTGGGAGAATGCCGGACCTGTATAGGACTGCGGAAACCTGAGCTGAAGGAAAGCCGGAAAATGATAGAACATTCTCAACGGTACTGGAGACTCGGCGAGCCCTTCATCGATGAATACAGTTGTAAACATCTGCCGAACAATTCTTACAAAGGAAACAACGGGTCAGGTAATCCTTACGTAAACCATGTGATATCGCCTTCTTCCAGTCAGTTGTCGCATCGTCTTCGCCCATGAGGGCATGGTGCTCATCTCAGCCACACTCACCTACATTCGACTTGCCTATTCCAAGCCAAGGCAGAAAATAGTGATGGCAAAGTTAGCCAGGTTCTGAATTATCCCTGCCGCGCAGTTGGCTAAATTGGTGATACCCTTGAGCAAGAGCTGTCGCCGGAAAAACAAATGAAATCAAGACACTGGCGGTAACAAAATTTCACTTACACTTCCAACGAAGCTGCCCACTTCAGCGGAAGCTGGCACAACAAAACTTTCGACATCCTTATCGAAGCGCGGCCGAAACTCGTTGACGTCGTTAATAGCTATTCGATACTCGAAGCTGGTGGCTCTGGGAGGATCGCCGTGGTCCTGCGCTAAAACGATCAGCGTGTATAGAGATTCCTTCTCATAGTCGAAGACGTCGTTGGTGAAAACCCATCCGGTGCTGTGGACGATACGGAACAAGTTGAAACCGGTGCCATTTATAATACGGTACTCCACCTAAAGCCGAAAGTACATAAGGAAGATGGAAAAGCGAGTCCGGATATAAATTTGGGACACGTCATTCTCACGTCTAAGAGTGAAGCTAATCTAGAAGTAGCAGCCAATGCAAGGAAGGTGAAAAACAACACTAGCAAATACTTCCAAGAAAAACAAGATTGAAGAAAGCAAGGCCCGTAGCCAAACACCCCTCACCAGCCCATTCTTGCCAGCGTCCTTATCCGTAGCAGTCGCCTTGAACACAGTCGTGTTGGCCGGCTTGTTCTCGTCCACCTTCAACTGGTTCAAGTTCGGCGCGTTGAACTCAAAGATGGGCGAGTTGTCATTCTCGTCAAGGAGCTTCACAACTAGGCTGGCGAATGAAGTCAACCCCTTCCCTAAATAACAACCACGCGGCAAATGTTACTGCACTCGTATTGCAAAACAAGGGTTTCGCGTGCGTAAAGCATTAATATTAAAGCCAAACCAAAACATTTTACATTATCAAAAGTTAGGTAACCGCTAGAAACCCAAAGAAGAGCGGAGCGAATCGCTTTGAAAGATCAGCTGTCAAACAATGCACAAATTATAAAATCAAGAAGAAGAATTAGCAAGATCTTCGCTACCGTCATAATCTGTGGCCCGTATGGTGAGTCGAAGCTCGGGACTGAACTCGCGATCGAGAATCTTCTGCGCCTTCACCCAACCTGTGCGAGGATGGATGTGCAGATACTCAATCTTGTCTTGCCCAGAGTGGATCGCATACCTGATGCGCGAGTTCAACGTATTCGGCTCATCGGCGTCCGTAGCTTGCACTTGCAGCAAGACACTCTTCTCCGGCAAATTCTCGCGGACAGTTACCGTGTACTCGTTCTCGGCGAACACTGGTGGGTTGTCGTTTGCATCCTCGATTTTAACTTCCACGGAGCATTCTCCGGGTATGACCGACGGATCGTTGTGAACGCGTACTTCTATTTTGAAAGTATAGCGGTCCACGGTCTCGCGGTCCAATTTGTTGTTGACAGAAATAATCCCCTTGAACTTGTCGACCACAAACGGAAGAGCGCCGGAGCCTACCGAACTGATTTCATAAACCAGCGTCCTGGGCACGGTAAACTCTAACGAAGCGGCAACCGTGCCGACAAAGGAACCAGTCGCAGAGCTTTCGGAGATCGCAAAGAGGAACGTGCGCTTCTCGAAGGCGGGACTGACTGATACGGTGTTTGAGACGCGCAGATAAACACTGGCAGAAGTGTTTCTGCTACCAGTCTGACCGCCAGAATCGAACGCCACCACCGTCAATCGGTAAGGCTCCACACCTTTTCTAAACGTTATTTCTTTGCTCGCGTAAACTCTTCCAGATTCCTGGTCAATAGTGAAAGCGTCTTGCGGAGGATCGAGCTTGTACTGAACGTGCCCAAACTCGCCACTGTCACGGTCGGTAGCCAAAACCTGCCCTAGGTACTGATTGATCGGGACAGTTTCCTGGACGGACAGTTCGTACACGGAGTGCGAGAAGATTGGCTCGAAGTCGTTCACATCCATGACGTTGATGATCAACGAGCCGTACGTCGTGTGCACGCCGTCGTATGCAGATATATTCACAACGTGTTGCTTCTGTGTTTCGTAGTCCAACGGACGCGCCAGCGACAGGCTACCCTTGCTCTTATCGATGTAAAAGAACGACGCGTTTTTAGGGGCCTGGCGCTGAACGTCGTACGTGGTTTCCGATTTCGTGACGTCGGCATCTACTGTCGTGATATTCGCAACTATAGCACCAACTTTCGTAGCTTCGCTTACAAATACTGGCTGCAAGGCTTGAAACACCGGAGGATTGTCGTTTTGGTCTTCCACTTCAATAACGATGTTGCTTTCGCTAAAACGAACCGGATTGCCACCGTCGGTGACTCTCACGACCAAGCTGTACTCACGCTGGCGCTCGTAATCAATATTATTGACTACCAGGAGCCAAAACAAGCTAGGATCGACTTGAAAGTCCCCGTTATCGTTACCGGATATGAGCTCGATTCTCAGCTTTCCATCATCAAGCTTGTCCTTGTCACTGACCAGGAAAGAATGCAGATAAGTCGGCTGAAAGCTCACTTGGTTAGTTTCTGTATACTTGAATTTCGAATATGTGGGCAGGATTTGGGGGTCGTTATCATTGACATCGCTAAGAGCGACGGCAACCGTAAGGTAGCTACTTCTCGGTCCGATCCCCGCAATGGTTGCGACGATACCCAGCAAAAACGATGGGTGCAGTTCATAGTCGACGGCGTCAGAATTGTTCACGTATAGGTCACCGCTCAATAGATCAACCGCGAAAGCGCTGTCTGGATTACTCGTTTGAACGATGCTGTACGATACGGGATCTCCAGAGGTAGCCGCGGCTACCAATCTTCCGAGGCGATAACCTTGAGGCGGATTCTCTTCTAAGCGAAAATTCACCGACGAGTTTACAAATTTTAGCAAGTCTTTATCGGGATTCCCGATGGCCACAAATACTTGTGCCCAATTTTGCAGGGCCGGATATCCTAAGTCCTCTGCTTTCACGTGCAGCCTATATTGACCCGGCGTCAGCGAACTGTTGGTTATCTTAATTTCTCCACTCCCTTTATTAATAGCAAACCCGTGGCTTGCCGGTTCTAGAGTGTACGTCACTCCTTGCTTTCCACCTTCGTCGGCATCTGTAGCCAGCACTTGAAGTATGGTAACCGACGCTTGCGGTCGCTGTATTAGAACCTCATACACGGACTGAGAGAACTTCGGTGCGTTGTCATTGCGATCTAAGACAACGATAGTCACTTGCGCTTCGTCACTCTGGCTGCCTTGCGAGCCCAAAGCTTTCACGCTAAACGAATACGTCGTCGTGCCTTCGTAATCTAAGGGGGAGACCAAGAATACGTCACCTGAGTCAGGGTCGATCCCAAAGTTACCTTCTATGCTCAGAGGTAATGAGTAGATAATAATAGCGTTGCTCCCAATGTCCTTGTCGACGGCCTTCACAGTGAGGATGGGCACCTTCATAGGCTTATCCTCGGCTACTTCAGCGTCGAACGACTTCCTTATGAAACGAGGCGGCTCGTCGTTCACATCACCGACGACTATCTTGACCGACTGTGACGTCGCGTGATAGGGATTTTCCGTATTCCGCGCAGTTACAGTGAATAAGTATTCATCCATTACTTCTCTATCAAGGCTGTGCAGCGTTGACAAAGTACCCTTCTTTTTATCCAGGCTAAAAGTGCTCGTCATTGACTCGGGCGCCATATTAAATGCCACCTCTGCGTTCGAGCCTATGTCCACATCAGTCACGAGGAAAGTGTGAACGACACCAGCGGGCGAATTCTCGAGTATGAATATGCTAACCGACGGCCCGTCCGAAAAGACTGGCGCGAAGTCATTGACGTCAAGCACGGTGATTGTCACAGTAGCTGAGTCCAGGTAGAAGGGATAGACAGTGTTCTTAACTGAGACATGGATGGTGTAAAGGTCTTGCGACTCACGATCGAGAGCATGTTTGAGCGATATCGCACCGGAAGACCGATTGATGGAAAACACGTCACTGCTGTCGGTCAGGCCGTACTCCATTTCGGCATTCGTGCCAAAGTCGTCGTCGGTGGCAGTCACGAAAAGAACGACCGAGTTCAAGCTGGCATCCTCGCGCACGGAGGCCTCGTACATCTTCCTGGTGAAGTTCGGCTGCTTGTCGTTCACGTCGACCACCTCGATGCTCACCTGCGTCGTGCTGTTCAGCGACGAGATCCCGAACAGCTTCAACTCCTTCTCAGTTCGCACTTCCTGAGCGAGAATCGTCAACACGTAGTGCGCTGTCACGCTGATATCCAGGAAATTACTCGTCTTCAGCAAGCCCGTCTCCAGATCGATGTCGAACTTACCCTCCTCGTTACCTTTGATTATCTGGTAGATTACATCTGCGTGCGTCTGTCCAACGTCAGGATCGTGTGCCTTTATGTTAGCCACGACAGTGCCAGGCTGGTCATCTTCGAAGACGTACGTCGAGTTGACGGACGTGAACGTCGGGTAGTTGTCATTAACGTCGAAGACGAGCAAATGAATCGTGAAAGTAGTAGTTAAGCGCTGAGAAATATTGACAGCCAAGTCCGAAACCTGGGCGATCAGGACAAAAGCGTCGTACTTTTCGCGATCCATCCAAGTCGTGAATATGATCTCTCCTGTCAGAGGACTGATCTTGAATGGGGAACGCTCCGGCGTGGCACTTACTAAGCTAAACATGCACTTCCCATTCATACCCAGGTCGGAATCAGTTGCGTTGTCGAGCTTGTCCGGATATCGCAGATAAGGCATCCAGTCCTCGCGCACTGACAGGACCACAGGATTTCGTGGATACTGGGGTGGAAACATGTTCTCCATAATAACGTACACGTTGACGAACATAGACTCCGCGTATGGGCTACCGTTTAATAACCCACTGGCCTCCACCCGCAACTGGTAGTGCAATCGATGCAGGAGGGGCATCGCCGTAGTGATAACACCACGATGCTTGTCGATCTTGAAAGGGATATCGTCAACGTCATCGTTTTCGATCCGATACTTCCACGACCAGTCCGTATCGCGATAAATGGACGACACTTGAACTGTGTAAATGTACGAATCTACTTTGGTCTTCTCCGAGATCGGGATTTCCACTGACGACGTTTGCAACACCTTGTGAGCAATCTTCGGCCCCGTGAAGATGACCAGCTTCTGGTAGTTGAAGTACGGATCAAGATCGACAGACTCCTCCACGCACACGGTAGCCTCGAGAAACGGCTTCACGGAAGCAGGAAACTGCTTCTTCACTTTAACATAGCCCTTGAACGTATCTGCCTGGTGAATGTCGACAAACTCGAGAGTCTTCTTTTCCTCTTCCGTGAACGCAACAAGTTTGTATCGTAGCGGATACGGCTGCACGTCTTCGTCGCGAGCGCTGATCGTCGTTACGACTGAGCCGACGTCTGTGCCGTGCTCGACGAACACCAAAAAGGGAGTCTCCTGCGGAAAGCGGGGTGGCACATCGTTGATGTTCTCAATTGACACCGTAACTATAACTTCCGTTGATTTTCTCGGAACGCCTTGATCTGTCGCCACGACAGTAAAGCTGTAAGCAGCTTCGGATTTTTCCCTATCAAACTGAACCAAACTTTGAACAACACAGACCGTCTTAGCGGGGAAAACCAGGTCACTGGTCTCGACAGCAAATAACTTGCTTGGTTCCTTCAAGGAATACGTAAAAATTCCGTTCGATCCCGTATCGGCATCTGTGGCAACCAAGTGACCAATGACCTGGCCAGGAGGTTGCTCTTCCTGAAGACGGAACTTATACGCGGCTTCTTCGAAAACAGGACTCTCGTCGTTTACGTCGTCGACAACAATATGAATTCTAGTCTGGCTCTGACGAGATGGCTGCCCGTGGTCTCGAACGACACAAACGAAGCTGTAGTATGCCTTGGACTCGCGGTCCACCGGCCTCTCCAGAACCAGCTCTCCCGTCGACATGATGCGAAAAGCTTTGGCGTCGGAGCTGGGATTCAAATGAAACGAAAACTGCCCGTTTCTTCCGGAATCCGCGTCCGCTCCTTCCATAGTGACAAGGGTAGAGCCGACTTGCGTGTCTTCGGGGACGTGCACCGTATACCGATCCTTCCGGAACACAGGGGCGTTGTCGTTTTCGTCGATCACGTTGATAAACAAGCGGGCGACCGAGGAGCGTTGAGGAAGCCCTCCGTCAGCAGCGCGAACGTGCACGTCGTACGTTCTAACCTCCTCGTAATCTAACGATCTCGTTATGAAAATCTCACCACTGCCAGCATCGATGGAGATCAGAGAGCTGGTGCTATTCACGATCGAGTACGATACTTTGCCATTAGACCCACTGTCTATGTCAGAAGCTGCGCACCGATGGATCGTATATCCCACAGGAACGCTTTCGGAGACGTCAACGAAGAACTTACTCGCAGTGAACGTCGGACTATTGTCGTTCTCATCAAGGACAGATATGACAACGGAAGCGTTCGCCACCAGTGACAGGTCAAGCGCGTCCACAACCGTGACTCGAATGTCATACGACACCACCCTTTCGTAGTCCAGGCTAGCAACCACGCTCAGTGTGCCTTTCTCGTCGAGCAGGAAGGCATTCCCGACGTTTCCACTTACTATGGCATAGTCGAGGAACGCAGTGGTGGCAGAGTCTTTTCTTCTTGCAATAACAGGTCCCAAGACGTAGCCGATAGCAGCGCTTTCAGAAAGGGAGAATGCGTATGATGTTTTGTCGAAAACGGGCGCGACTGTGCTAGCAGGCAGTACCTCCACGTTGACCTGAAACCGGCAGCACACGATCATAAAGCGATACAAAAGCAAGCGACACTGCATAGTAAGATCAAAGAAAAGCTAACTAGCAAAACCCACGAGCACGGTAACTAAAACGCGCTCACTAGCATATGAGCGAGTATGAAACCTTACCATTTTACTCACTGAAAATGTCAGAAATTACACCGATCGAGACGCCAACATGCAAACGCAATCTATGACGAGGTACAACAAAATAACACGACACTGGTCATACCTGTGCAGTATTTAGACCTTGAAGACCTCCTCTATCTTGCACACTCACGTTGAATTTGTACAAACGTGCCATAGACCCATCTAGCTTTTTCAGTAGCGTGATACCACCGGTCGATGAGACCACAGAAAACATGTCATCCACAGATTTTGAGTATACCAAAGCAGCATTGGTGCCCTCATCCAAGTCAACCGCAGTAACATACGCAAAAACTCTTCCAACGAAGCTGTTTTCATGCACAGGAATGGTGTAAATAAGCTCCGAAAATCGGGGTGCATAGTCGTTGACGTCAAGAACTGACACGATAACCGTAACACGACCTGTTAACCCCCCACCATCTGTAGCCAATACGTCAAACCTATACAAATTAACAACTTCGCGGTCAAACCGTTCTTGCGTTCTAATAACACCAGTGATCTGGTCGATACTGAATGATGTCATATTTTGTATAGAATAACGAAGCTCTTGGGTACCAACAACATCCTTGTCCGATGCACTAACACTCCCTAAAAGCAACATAAATATGAAACGAAATTGCCAGGCATAAAACCAAAGGTTGGCATATGATATAAATCGAGATTTTGGTTGTTACCGTGTACAAAGAATTACAAAACAACAAGCTTCAATAAATAAGGAATAAGCCTTTTGTTAAGTCTATAAGAACACATAAAGTTATGACAGTTAATTTGAAATTCATTGGAGTGACTCAAGAAAAACATTTTTTCCAAAAGCAGAACATTCCTCGAACTTGCGATTTCAGCAGCGAGTTAACTACCATTACAAAATGCTACAGCCAAGGTAAAAATGGAACAGACTACTTGGACCAATGTGTCTGACAATTGATCTCAAAATACATTTGCAACACAAAATATATGCCATCAATCGTACAAGAGCCAGAACATATCTAGAAAACATCACTAATTCAGGCTCAGACGAGCTGAGTTTTCCTTCAACCATCACATCCCTCAGAGCGCAAAGCAGCTTTTTCTTTCAAGAACTTCACAGAATATATTAAATTATAGACAGGATCCATGCCAAGATTACATAGAAAGGGGACAAAGAACACCATTTAAAGGAGACAAGTAAGAAAAATGAGAAGAAAAATGTTCATGCTGTGGATTTGTAAATGAAAATTTATGAATAAATACTTATGCATTACGTAAAGCATTTATGGACACCTGTTTATGGATAAATAATTATGATATAAATAACAAAACTACTAACACATTGACCAAACAAGGAATCTAATCCTCCTGACTAAATAATCATTTTACCATGAAATGGAACAATACGAAGTTACATGAGTTTATGAATATGCACTGCCAACTTAAGACTATAAGTCAATCACCTTACAAACAGAAAATAGCATGGTTAAAAATCAGGTTAAGATAAGGTTATTACCATTAATTTGCTAGAAACACACCAAACAATGCACCCATTATTACCTATCACTTTTCCCGCATCTTCGTTTTCTAACACACTGAAGTTAACTACTTCTGTTTCAAAGAAAGGGGCATTATCATTTGCATCTAAAATCTCCACCCTCACTAAACAAGTTCCATTCCTAGGTGGGCTTCCTCCATCAAGAGCAATCACAGTTACATTGACAGTGGCAACGACTTCATGATCAATTTTGCCAATAACACTTATTTCTCCAGTGTTATTGTTCACTTCAAACCAGGAGGAGAATGGTGAGAGCATCAAATCATATTTAAGCTTGCTGTTGAGACCATAATCCAGATCACTTGCTGATACTTTCATAATGATTTCTCCTATATGGGCAGTTTCATTTACATGAGCTATAAAAACGCTTTCTTGAAAAGTGGGAGCATTGTCATTTACATCCCCAACATAAATCTCAGAATCAACAGTGGAGTGCAGCACAGGAAACCCATTATCATAAGCAGTTATAGAAAATTTTAAAGTTGTTCCAGTCTTTTCTCTATCTAAAACCACTTCAGTGAATACTGAGTAAATGAACTCTCTCTTATTGACATCCTTGATAAACCTGATCCCGAGGTTTCCACTACTGTCATTGAAAAAAACCCTTGATATCTGGTTATTAGCCATGTCTTTGTCATCATCAGTAACTGTAATCCTGGCAACTTCAAACCCAACTGGATCTCCTTCAATTATGCTCCAACCATCTTTTATGTTTGTTCGCTCAACAAAAATTTTTGGTGCATTATCATTGCAGTCCAGCACAGTAACTTTTACAGTAGCAGTAGCTTTCCTTGGAGGATCTCCACCATCTTCAGCTATTACAAGTAGCGTGTATAAAAACTGCCGTTCTGCATCTAGCTTTAGGTTAACAACATTTATGTCACCATTTTGCAAGGTAGATGCAGCAAACTGACCAAGCGGATCGGCACTGTTAAACACTGAGTATCTTATTAGACCATTAGAACCTGAGTCTGCATCGGTGGCTTTTACAGTAACAACTGACTGACCGACTGTAAAATTTTCGTAGACCAACACAGAGTACAAGGTTTTCTCAAAAACTGGCCCATTATCATTAGAATCAATAATGTCTACATTTACCAGAAGGGACCCACACCTTGGCGGCTTTCCATGGTCACAAGCCAAAACTCTTACATGGTGACTATCTGATTGTGCCTCCCTATCAATTACAGCCTGAGTAACCAAGAGCAAAGATTCATCCTGGTCTTTTTTAGCATGAACAACAGAAAAGTAGGAAAACTTTTCCTGCGATCCAATAGAGTATACTATAGTTCCGTTGCTTCCCGCATCCTTATCAGAAGCTAGTGGCAATGCAACTGAATATCCAACTGATACAGACTCTGAGACACTCACATTCAATAAAGGCATGGGAAATTGCGGAGTATTATCATTTATATCAGCAATAAACACATGAACAGTATATACTTCAATTAAAACAGCCTTTTCATCTTCCAAAGTCACAAGGAACTTGTATCCGTTTTTTACAGAATCAGTACTTAGGCTTTCTCTGTCAAATGTTTTAGTGCTGCATATAAGTCCATCTGAAATGTTAAAATAACTAGACGGCGGTTTATTGGATTCCAATTGCCGTAGGGTTCCTTTTCGCGGTAAAAGCCCAACTGGCGTATTCGGTGGACTTTCTTCCGGCAAGTAAAAACTAACTTCCATCTGAACTGGGTTGCAAATCGAATAATCAATTAGCTGTTGTAGTGCACATACAATAACCAGGTGCCAACAGCAGGATTTCATATCCTTGATTATCGTCATTCATGTGTATTTCATGTAAGTCCTTAAGACGACTGCATCCAAAATACACAGCAACATCACTAGCAGTCCCCAAGTCGTACATTATTCACTGTCCAGAATTCCAGTTTCGTGTGCCGCGAACTCAGAAACTTTCAAAGCCGCCGACAACATTGGATTGGATTTGTGCTTACCACGTAGTCCCACAACCGACTGAAGCAGCCAGTCTAAAACCAAGCCAGAAGGAGAGAATTAAATCGATTAACACGAACACTCATACAAGCTACTGAAAGGACGCAGCAGTTTGCGAGTAAGTCCAAAACAATGGCTCATACTCTCCCAATTACCTGTGTTTTGAAATCCGCGAGATCCTCCATGTTGTTGCGGCTCTTTAACTTGCCGAAATATATACAAAACTACACACTTTCGGCACTTTTCAGCCAATCGCCTTAAAGAATCGGCCGCCTCAGCCAATCATTCTTAATCACAGGGTACCAAGCCGTTAGAGACCAACAAATCGGTCACCCTCCTCGAGTTTTTTGAGCTCGGCGGCTGACCTTATAAACTCGACCGCTTGGCTACCTCCGTTGCAATTAGCTTAACTTCCAGTCGATGCTTAACTAAATTACACGTGCTGCTCTCCCCACTCCTCCCTCTTCTGCTAAGGATTATTGGAGCTACCCGGTAAAGAATTTTAAAAGACCAAAACGTGAGGAGCTACTAGTTCGAAGTAGCAAATATCGTTGCGGTATGGGATACAAAATGATTCTTTCGTTCGGATTGAACAAATACGTCGTGTGCGCTAAACTCGTGCAATATTTACACTTGATGGCCGAATAAAATAATGAAACAGACAACTCAGTCCTGAACTTGAAGTTATGCCAGTACCAATGCGTTGACTTAAAAATGGACTCTTCGACACAAACAATACTTGCTGGAAAACTCCGTTTCCGTTGAAGACATGAATCAATGGCAGTACTTCACGGTAAGCACCGCAGTGCATTAACATGACAAAGAAATGCCAAGTTTGAGCAGCTTCCTCCTGGCAGTCATCCTCGTTTGAATTTAGGGATCAGAAAGAACGTAACATGATAACATCTGCCATCATGTCCATAGGAAGACGTTTTCAATGACACTAATTTCCTCCCTGTTCATATACTGGCGTGCCTAGAGCTTATAAAGAATCATTTGACTCAATAGTCACGTCCGCTTTCAAGCAGCGATAGAGACCAGTGCGCACAGTAACTAACGACGAAGTCCTTTAACGGTGGTTCGGTACTTTACAGTTTTAAAATAAAATTACATTAGTCTATCGAGACATATGCACCACGTTTTTTAACAATAAGGATTTGTTATGGCACGAACTTCACACCAAGATTCTCGATCATCATGAACGAATCGCAGTGTAAGGGATCTTCCCGACTTTTGGTTAACGAAAATTTGACTCATATTGAATCTTACGTATCGGTTTTAGTAAGGTTGCTTGTTGGCGATTGCGAGCTGCCTCCCTGCGATAATGGTTCTTGTGATGAGCAGAACATGCCTACGTCATGAAGGTATGACGATATTTTGGTGAGAAGATTATAAAGCATAGTATTTCCTATTTTCCTAACATGCTTGGTTCGTCTGCCAACCCAGTGTCAGCTACTATCTCTCGTAACAGACAACCCTGGGGAACACAAATCATCTTGTTTAGCATAGAGAAGTTACTTTCATATTCAATGTTTAGGGTAATTTTCTTCAAGCGAATTTTGTAGGACTTACTACATAGCCGCAATGCACACCGCAATGCATCACCTGAAGATACCCAGTCTTTTTAGGTTTCTGCTATTGAATCCGCATTGATTATATTAGTCACCGAAAAGTATCCCATGTGGGTCTGGTCAGGAGGGGTGACTAAACGGTTGCAGTACATCACCGATTACGCCATCTCTTTCCGTACCCCCCTCTAGCCTCCTGTCTATCACAGGTCAGTTGACGGATGCTCCCGCACGATGCGCGGGTTTGCTTTTTATTCGTTTTGAAGCAAAACCCAACATTGCAGCTAGGCAACTTTACTAATCTCTTGCTGCAAAACAGCTTTAACAGTGAGTTGCTTTTGCCTTTTCAGCCTCTTGCGAAGGTAAGGAGTGCATTGCAGTGATTTCAAAACCATTTAGGAAATTATTAAGCAGCAACTACAACAGGAAAAAAAAGTTTTTGAAGAATAAGAATATCTAACAAAAAGAGTTCCTCGCATGCATCTGTGCCATAAACATCACAGACCTCTCAATGGATGCTGCGTACGAGTTAGGAGATGAAAGGCCACTATTTTTGCGAATCTTATGGTCCTATGCACTCTCCAATTCCCCAAGGTGGAGCAGTAGGGACTACTTACATTCTAGCTTCTAAAGTGCTAGACACGACTTACAACAACAACAAGAACAACAACAACAACAATCTTTATTTTTTGTATTCACTTACCTCTTTGTTGAGTAGATTTTCTAGAACGATAAGACGATAGTTCGAAGACTAGATCGCTTGCAAATTGGAGACGATCAGACTAAACAGCACACAAGTGTTTGAGCGAGCTTCTCGAACCCTCTGGAGCACGCTGCAGACAGCAATAGAAATCAACCTTATAGGAATGCTTGATGAAGCGGCCAACATGTGCTCAAAAATATAGCGCCGACAGCGCACGTTTTCATCGGTCGAATCTTATTAGCGGAACGTAAATCCCTGGGGTTTTGTAATTGCACCAAGCGGATTTCTGATCTCTACTTCGCACTTGCCTGCTTTTGTATCTATCCATATTGGTTACAATTAAGGCATTCCCCACGAAAATGCGATTAACTTAGATGCGTCTTCGGCGGCTATTAATCTCCAAAAAATATTTTACCAACTCAATTCACGACTGATTGCGACACTGATACAGGTGTCGGCCGATACCTGTTTAAAAGATACATCCATCTATATTTGCCGTTTCTAATCGGATTAATGGCTGATCGTCTCTGGAACCGAGTATGCTAAGAAGTTTATGTCAATCTAGTACATATGAATTCAAACAAAACTAGAAGTTCCAAGAAAAACATAGAGCCCGCATGAAGCTTTGCGTCCGTGAAAACTTAACGTGCTTGCACGCTTTGCCCCGGGTTATCCCTTGCCCTTATAATCTTGCATACTGTATGGCTGAGGATCTTCCCATAAAAGATTTTCTTTTTTGGACTTCGCGCACAGATTACACATGTGTATGTATGCAAGTATATACGTATATATA
>QQSS02222286.1:0-10701 GCA_003687565.2 Craspedacusta sowerbii
ATATATATGTATCGATATATGACTGTAAGTGTCTTTTAAGTACGAGACTTGTGCATACTTGGACAAAAGTAACGACACATGAAAATGTTTTACTTGTTGTATAGGAGCTTTATCAAGTTCGTTGTTGTTAGACTAAACCACCGCTGGTTCTGACCAATTACTTAGATCATTTTAAATGGTCGATCGATTTACGCAGCACTTTTCTTAATTTGTCCGCTTACGTTTCTATGGCAACTGTACTGAAACTTATTTATATGTGAGGTTACGGTTATCAATTTACTATTTGCTTGAAAATGACTTTTTGAAGGTCGAAACATGTCGCAAAGATTTAAAAGTGTTGTTATTTTTGTCCAAGAATGTAAATGTATATATATATATATATATATATATATATATATATATATTGATATATATGGATATATATTGACACATTTATTGATATATATATATATATATACATATATATATATATATACATTATATTTTATAATAATAAAATGAAATATAAGACATTATTATATTTATGTATATATTTATATATACATATATGCATATGCTGCCAGAGGCAGCTACTTATTTAATTTTCTTTAATTCCATTCGATTTATTAGCATGGGATAAGTTCTCATTTTCGACGTGCTTGATTGAAATTGAGCTTTTGAAATTGAGTTTTTGAAGTACATTCTATGATCATACTTTGCATGCTCAACTCAGATCTTGCAAAGATACGGAAAATGTCACCTGAAGCCAAAGACATTCTGCAGTTTATGGTAAATATTTTCCTCAAATAGAATTTTTACAATACTTATAATATTTTGAAAAGGTCTTCATAACTAAAGCGGTGCTAGTAAACTTCGGGGTATATAGCTTCATTTAAAGAAAGTCTCGGGGTATATAACTTCATTTATTAAACTTCGGAGATTTTATTTTGGTGGCTTTTCTTATGTTCAGGGTAATAAACCCTACCAGAGTGGTTTTCTTAGAACACGAACGTTAACATCAAAGAGCATGGTTGTAGCTTAGGTCTTTGCATAAAAGCTTAAAAC
Organism: Craspedacusta sowerbii; assembly: GCA_003687565.2. NCBI lineage: Eukaryota > Metazoa > Cnidaria > Hydrozoa > Limnomedusae > Olindiidae > Craspedacusta > Craspedacusta sowerbii. The sequence goes on from QQSS02222286.1 coordinate 1,045, forward strand.
ATGGATAATTTATTGGAATCTCGCCAACGCGGAGTTCATAACTCCGAAAAGGATGGCAACCTGATACGAACAGGAAACTTTCGTCACTACTGTGAAACATGAAAGTGGGAATTTCAAATATTTACTTTCGGTCTGCACAATATCTTCGACAATTGCACAGCTGTTGTCTGTGATTGCGAACATACCTGGACGGCTACATGCAAACAACACGCAAGTTGTTTTGAGGTTCTAAACCAACTAAAAATGATTTACTTCCTCAATGTAATTACACAAAGGTTAGTATAAGTAACGTCTCATCTACAAATAATTGAAATAGTAAGATTTCGAATATCACAAATCATGAAACATTGAATTAGACATGAAAATTTGATCATACCAACTACATCTTAATACCGCGAAAACTATACGATTCTAAGAGAAGGGAAGCATTCGTTTCAGAACACGAACTTTTCAACCAACTTTGACCACAATCGCTACCAAAAACAGATGGAATTTTAGCAGAGCGCACTTGTGGCAATTTTGTACCACAACAACTAAAGCTCTAATTTGCTCTATAGATACGAAGCTAATAAACCACTTTTGAAGTACATACCAGCATCAACACTGCCATTCAACATTTTTCTCTCACTTTAAATATAAATAAGCAACCCTAGCTTATTTATATCTCAGGCTCAATGCTTCTTACTGGGTGTAATCTCTTGACCATCGTCTCGAGTGGGTTGGGTTTCTTCGATCTTCGAGTTAGGGATTCTCTAAAACTTTAGTCAAGAGATATTTATGAATAGCAATTTTACATAAATCAACGTTAAATTTGAATTTAGATCATGCCTCGTCATGCTAAATAAGGTAACATATTTTGGGTTTCACTAACATTCGCAAGAAGCCTGTAGTCTCTGGTTCCAGCAAAAAAAAATAAAAAATATTAAAAATAAAAAATTATTTAAAAAATAATAGCTTAGAAAATAATGTGTTTGTGGATGCTTGATTCTTTCATTGCCTGTGTTGCTGGTTTTTACATGCAAGAAAATTTCCCTCTTAATTCATTGCGACTTGAGTTCAATGATTACGAAGTTGCAGAAAACAATATTTCCCAAAGGTTTAATTCCCGTCTCCCGTAACCCCCGTTTTCATGCAAGTTTCGTTGGGTATCGAAACTTAGTTGTTTGCTTTAAGGCGAGACACTCCCAGGCCTATAAAAACACCTCTTCCTGTTGAATTCTCCACTCACGGCCGCGTTGCCTCAGAGTACCTACCATGGCGTGCAAAACATTGATGCTTCTCCTGCTTGGATTTACTATTGCTTCTACTGCCTTAAGTGGTAAGTGACTTAATATCACGTTTTCTACTTCATTACAACGTACTTTAGGAGTTTTTTTTAACCCAATTGTGCTCTTATTGAAGATTTTCCATGTTCAGTGCATTATCTTAACAGAGTATGTATTAAAATCTGCATATGTTTGAAGATTTTGGTAAATTTTCTGAGGTCTGGAAATAAGTAAATAAGGCCGCCTTAACATTAGTATGCGTCACCCGTAAGATCGCTTGATAGAAATGTTTCACTCCACAGAGCCTCCAAAATGCAGACGAGACTTTAAGAAGGTTGGATGCTACTACGAAGATGGGCGTGCAGAAATGCTGATAAATGACCGAAATAAAAGCAGCCCGTTCTACGAAGGCATCATCATCGATTGGTCCAAATATGATATATACTTACATGGGTAAGATGATCATGTAAAAGTAGAAACTCTCTAGCAGGAAGAACGTTGCCTATGAATTTCTATACCCCTCCAAGTAATGCTTACTTAAGTTGAACGAATCATGAGTAACATAATCATATGGTATAGATAGCAGATGGTCCTGGTAATCAGAGGCTCACCTGTTTGATTTGTTGAAAACCTTCTTGTAGGCTGGCCTGCCGATGCAGCGTTAAAGCGAAGGAGGGTGGGTATGAACACTTCGCGCTCCGCTACTACGGACTCTGCTTGGGTTTGAAGTGTCCGACTGAGGCATGGCAAATACCCGAGAAAAGCTGCGCAGCTAAATACAACGGAACCATTCAAGATTGCTCAAGCGCTGTCACAGAAGAGTGTGTTGGAAGAAATATTGCCGACTATATCTACGAAGTCGGTAAGACGTAGTATTACTAATTGCTAATTATTAGTAATATAATTAATATAATTACATAAAATATAATTGTAATAGCTAATATTTAATATTTAATAATTTTTAATAATTATTCAATAATTAATAATGAATATAATTATATAATTATATAATATAACTGTATATTTGCTAATTTGATTTGCACCAAAAAGCTTTTCCTGCGTTTAGATCATTCCAAATTAAAACCTAGCACTTAGAAATTTGTTTAAAATTGAAACTAAATGGCGAACTGCGATGGCTAGAAACGGATCTTAGCTTCAACGTCTTGAAGTTATCAGATCTACACAAGTAATTAGTACGTCACAGGCGTAGTGTAATTACCAGCATTTACACTCAATCAGTAAGTTTTCGTTACTAAAAGACCTAATTTTTTCTCTCAAGGGCGAGATGGTGGTTACAGTGAGTTTGGGGCGTACGGTCCTTGTAGCACAACTTGTGGCGATGGGGTCCAGACACGATCGAGAGAATGCAACAAGCCAACACCGCGAGCCAACGGAAACACGTGCGAAGCTCTTGGTCCAGCAACAGAAAGCCGAGCTTGCAAAATAAAAGATTGTCTTGGTACAAAAGCTCATAATTTCTCCCACATGTGTCACGCAAGCACTTTGCTTACGTTTTCCAGAATTGAAATCAATTAACATGTATGGCTACAAGAGGCGGCTTTGGGACCGCATATTAGCAGAGTGCAAAACAGAGCAGAAATTATAGCAACTCATGCAGTAAAATGATGATCTGTCAGTGTTCAGAAATCTTAAGTTTGTTTTTAAAGAGAGAATTCTTGTTCTGGTCTCCGTGTAGTTGATGGAGGTTTCGGTGAGTGGTCGGCGTTTTCCGATTGCACGAAAACCTGTGACGGGGGTGCACAAGTGCGTACAAGAAACTGCGACAATCCAGCTCCGATCGGGGGAGGAAAAGATTGCGATGGTCCCCGACAGGAAAGCCGGGGTTGCAAGAACAGCCTTTGTCCAGGTTCGCATTTTAACATATACCGCAAAACCAAATAAAGCAGTGCATATTTGTGCGCATAATAGGTGATTAGGACTCAAATGTTGGTAGCTTTTATTTGCACTTGCATATAGTATATCTAGTTATTAGGTCCTCCGCAAATAGAGCCATTGGCTAACAAGAGAGTAACGTGGACACGCACACACACACACACACAAACATTCATGAACACACACGCACACACAACACACACACACACACACACACACACACACCAACACACGCACACACGCCCGCACATTGGTAAACTAGAAAAATTGAAAGCACTCATTAAATATTCATCCGCATAATAGTAGTCTTGTGTAATCTTTGTAGAAGTGTCTTTGCTTTCTTTCCTGCAACTAATATGAGTAAAAAAAATCAACAATTTAGGCGTGGAAGGTGTGGCCAAGGCACAGGAGCTTGTGGACAACTTCTTGAAGGACTTTCACAAGACAAAGTTCCCAGACAAGGAACCATCTGGTAAGATTATGGATCTGGTAAGAAGGGTGTGGAGTACTTGTGCAGCAGCTCTAAAAAATATAACTAAGGAAAGGTTCTGCAATTCAATACAAATGAAAGCTACAAGTCGCTGATATCAATATTAGAAGTCTCCAAAATGGTAGGTTCTAGTGACTATAAGCAAACTATTATATATTACATACTATATAAATCTTTTTTTTAACCAACAGGTAAGTTCTACAAGGCGATTTTCGACATACAGAAGGCAGTAGCAGACGAGTTCATATCAGTTGATCCAACTGCAACGGGCAAGAAGGTCGAGGAAAGGCTGTTGGATCTTGAGAACTTCTTAAAGGTGGCAACTGCTGGCGGTAGCATCAACTTTGCCAGAGTGACGCTTGGAAAGGGCCTGTTCACATTTATGAAGGTAGTTAAGTTTCACGTTGCTGATTTTCTAACCTTCATAGTTTTAGCTTAGATAACCGAGGTCTTGTGAAAGACGTCACTTTACTTAATTGCATTTAAGTGCGTTGTAAATCCTTACATATCGACCTATGTATGCTGCTTGATGGCACTATAAAGCACATATCCCAACGATCATACTGAGCGCTTTGAGACGGTTACATTTTCGTGTAGTGTAGACATAGCTCTTGTCTGGCTAGTCATATCATCACCATTACAAAGACGTGTTCAATTTGAGCGAATTCTTTTAGGCCACAATCAATCATTTCACCTTCATTGACCACGCAAGATTGCTCAGGGTAAAATATCTTGGAATCCAGCCAAATATTGGAATTTACAAGTTTTGCCATTCCCTCCACGCTCGTGTGGGGTCCTTCACTGTCTTGCAAGGGAATAGAAGCGAGTTCGATGACGTGGTTGCACCTACCACCAGACAGCAAGAGCTTAACAAATGGCTTGTCGGAACTAAGACACTCAAACGTGCAAAATTTATGTCCACAATATTGTTAAGTTGATGTGGGCACGATTACCAAAATATAACCGAAACGACCAAAGTCAAGTTTAGTGCACATGTGGTCACATCAAACCTCGTGGTGTGGTCTTCCCTGCTCTTGGACAAAACCAGGTTCAGAGATGTTCAGGCGCAGTCAATACTGTTCCCTGCCCATATTGGTTACCTAGCACATGATCTGTCACCTCATTGTCGTGACCATCACAAAGGTGATTTAATAGTATAAGACCAAATCTAGAATAGGGTCTAAGATCTAGAATAAACCAAGCTGTGCCAAAATGGATTCACGAAGCTGCCATGAACTTCATTATAGCATGATTTATTATAATAATGCTGCGTGGGATTTCTTTAGAAAAATATCCAAGATGGTCTACCAATAGACGACTTTGATCGCGCTGCCTCGAATTACCTGGAGAAAGTTAAGGATGATGTTGGTGCCGACTTATTTTCGCAGCTTCTATCCAGGTAGATGAAGAAAGCCGATTTGTAGGAATTTGCCGTTGATTGAGATGTCTGCCGACATTTTTTCTTAAAGAACCATGCAATGAAATAATAATTTCAAATAAGAGCTTTATAATAAATTCAAGTGTTTTATGCTGAAACCTTGATTTCTAGTCAGAGCGATGTCACTCTTATGTTTGCAATCGATACAACAGGAAGTATGTCCGAAGAAATTAGAGCTGCAAAAGCAATCGCCAAAGCCATTATAGACCAAACTCGCGATTTCAAAGTAGACTACATCCTGTCCCCCTTTAACGATCCATGTAAGTATAAATGTTTCTTCTTATAAATCTTGTCCACAGTAGTGTAGTTATCACAAAAATATAAAATCCACATAATGCCTATCTGCACTAACTTGGATAGAGCACTTTCACTGAAGAAGAGCAAAATAGTCTCCCCAGCAACAAAGATTGCTCAATGGTATCGGAGGCTAGTCTTTGGTGTAGCTTCCTGATAAATATAAAGCCTTGAAATACAGGTCTGACTTGCCTTCCTGGAGTTGACAAAGTAGTCAACCAATGGAATTCATATTCTTTGTACATACTGTATATATTGTATGTATTGTATATATTGTATATATTCAATGGTATTCATTCATACATATTCATATTTTAATAGCAACTGGTCCCGTCACGTACAATTCAGAGAGCGAAAGAGCTGGATTCGTGTCCGCTATCGATGGTCTGACTGCAAGTGGAGGTGATGATTGTCCGGAGCTTGCCATAAAGGGAATGTCCAACGCTCTAGACGCAGGTCCAAGATATGGAAGCCCGATGTTCGTGTTTACCGACGCAAGCGCTAAAGATGACTCTACCGAGAACGTAGCCGCTTTGAAGGCATCAGCAACTGCAAACTCTGCAACCATAAACTTCTTCGCTAATCTGAAAGGCTGTCCGGAGAAAGGAATCAAGACTTATGAAGATATAGCTTCCTACACAGCAGGTGAGAACTATTTACCGAGAGTCAAGTTCAAGACAATTCTTTGAAGATTCCATCTGATCCACTTCTTTTAGTAGACTCAAAATTACTTTAAGATGACGATTTTGTTGGCAAGACTCATGATCATATTAAATACACTTTGCACACTGAGTGAAACGTTGCTGTTTATTTGTAAAATCTGATCAAATACTTAGCTGGGTTTAAATCTTAGGCTTTTAGGGCTAAATCTTAGACTGATTGATTTGTTCATTTAGGCCAACTTTTCCCACTAAGTAGTGACGCGGAATTACTCAAGTTTACTAGTTATGTGTCGAAGAGTCTGTCCACCGATACCGTCATTGCGAGTGGTGGAACACGCAATACCGGCCGACCTCGTAGATCGGTCGGCGGCATGTCGCACACGTTCAACATCGACGACGGCATCAGCGAGCTTGCTGTGTCGGTGTCAGTCACCACCCAAGACACAGCATCACAGGTAACCCTCACCAGACCCGATGGCAGCCAAGTAGCAGCTACCACATCCATGGCTCTGGTTGCCATTTTTGAAGTTATGAGCCCACCTGCTGGCACCTGGACCCTGAACTTCCCAGGATCCGTCGGCGAATACACCTTCAACGTGCAAGCTGTGTCAACGAAGGCTATGGAGTTTTCGCACTACTTCGTTTACCAGGAAAGCGCTGCCGGAAACAGTCCGCCTTTTGCACTTGAAAATCCAGTAAAAGGTTAGCGCTGGGCATTGATTATTCATTTCAATTTTCTCGCAGGCACTTGCATGAACAAGATACCTATACTACATATTCCCATTTCGAGTAGTTTCATGCTGCATTTAAAAATTACCGTTTGCAGCATTGCACTTTCCTTATACTTATTTATAATTTGCGTTCGTTAATTTGTTGATTGATTTTACACCTAATAATAATGACTGCATAGACAATCAGGCTGATGAAGTTTTAAGTGCAAAAAAAAGATGTTTTCCATTCTCTTGTGCACCTGGTGCATTCAATGGCAAAGAAAGCATTTGTAAGGCTGACACATTTGCCTTCGTTAGCGACCTCTTTTGGTTTCTGATTGTCTAGACGTTCCAAACATGATGGTGATTCGCCTTGGCGGAATCGAACTGATGGATGACTCCACCTTGCGTTGCGATCTTGTTGACGAAAGGAACAACGTTCTCGTTGGTGACCTGAAACTTCACAGTTTGGACTCTAGTGAAGTGAAGAAGACGACAATCACTCCTCCCAACCAGCCTTTTAAAGTCCGTCTGTCAGGTATGACATCAAGCATTGACTTCAAGTACATGGAACAATCAACTCCCTAGGAAGTTAATTAGTTTAAGCCTGAAAAGGAGCTTTTCAAATCGAGCATTAAGTCTTTGTGTCAACAGTCGTTCCCTATTAATTCCCTAACGACCACTAATACATTTACTTAATCAAAATCCTTCTCACCATGGAAATATTATTTGTAATTGTAAATATTATTTTGTAAGTATTGTAAATATTATTTTGTCTTTACTTTATTATTTGATCTTAATATTATCTTGTAAATATTATTTTTATAGGAAAAACGAAATCTGGATCACATTTCCAGCGGCAATCTCGCAGTGCATCCAGCCCAGTAGAGGCTTTCATGAGAGTGACGTACGCTGGTAACGAGTTCACCGCCACCCTTGGCCAGACGAACGTGCAAATCCAAGTTCAAGTGTTCAATCTGCGTGCGCAAGAGGATGTGACCTTCACTGCTCGCGCAACTTACGGTCAAGTGACGCCTGCTACGCAGACAGCTCTTACCACACGATCCACGTCCATCAGACTCACCTACAATGCACCGAATGACGCCAGAAAGAAGGGAAAGACGGATAGAATTACTGTCATCGCGACGTCCCTTTCTGGTTCAAAGTTTTCCACCTCGTTGGAAATCTTACTTGTTTGACGATCCAAGAAGCGTCACCCACCCTTTCATGGTGTTTGATTGACTGCATATGAGTCTGTATGGATATTGTCTTCCTAAACTGGGCTCAAATTAATAAAAAATTCATTCGAAGATAAACTTGCGATTGGTTTTCTTCTCCAATGCTAGCCATTTAGGTAATGGTTAGACCGCTAATTTAGAAAGGAACAGAAAATAAGAACGCAAATAAAAGGAAGATCATTTCCACCCTAGGTCACCCTAGGGTGACATGCTAAACGATGAAATCAAGCTACGCAGTTGCAGAGTTCAAATGTAAAAGAAGGAAACCCATATTTTTATTATTGCGAGTATTTCCGCACATACGCACCTACGTTCAAAGTAGGTGACTTTAGTCAAGACGGTATATTCATGTCTTCAGCGCTTTTATCCCATCCTTTCTTTCAGTCGCAATGAATATTCGTGAGAAAGGGTAAAAAATGTGAGAGTCAAAACGTTTATATACCAAAACTCCGCAAATAGCACATATTGCAGAAATTAATCTGCATGGTTGGGCTTTATAGATGGAAATCGGTTTGGGAGCTTCCATTTGCATGTTATCCGAAAATAGGGAAGCCAAAATTTGCTAAAAGCATTTATGTACCCATTCATTAGGATGCCAAATGCTATTGTTTTGCCGTCCTGACCTGAATAGAACCCAGTGATTAGTAATGGTCGTGATAAGCCCACCTATCGCTACAATAAACACGACGCAAATAAGTGCTCCACAAGAACATTGTTATAAAGGCTTGATACAGGGAAACGCTTGATCCCAGACCTCAACGACTTGCGTCAAACTTTGGAAGTTCATTCCCAGACCACGCAGTTGATGCTAATCTTTGCTTATTCCCAAGCCACGTTTGCAAACACGTGACACTGCTATATCTGAAATATGCGAGGCGTTCGCTTAAGTATCAGCAATATTACAATTTTAGGTAGGCTTTAGTTGGTGCGTCCAAGGATTCGAAACAAATGGTAAGCCAGTGATTTTTCTTTCGCTTGGTTCGCGCTAACCTTGCAAAACCTTCACATATGATGGGCTTGGTGGGTTTGCCTTGAAAACTCTGACCCTGTTAACGACAACAGCCCGGTGACTAATCACAAGTATTGGATGGATAGGCCGATGGATCCAAAGAGTCTCCATAACTATGTAAATCTCATTTTTAAAAATGATAATTTGCGATCAGAAGAGACCGCACTTAAGAAAAGAAAAGGAAAGAATGGCAGTGTGAAGTAATCTTTCACAAAGATTCAGTAAAAAAAAAATATCTCGTAATTCGTAAACGTCATGAGATAGTTATCATACAACATGGAGTCCACAAAGAACATATACAAAAAGGCTAAAAACATAAATCGGACCGAAAAATTTACCTAAAGCTACAATGCAACTTTTATTCATCATTCTTATCCTCATAACTGATTGGTGTGACAGACTCGCGACGTCACCGAATTAGAACCCAGGCCTTCGCTCCTTGATCTTTCACTACGAGGTTCCTTCCGTGAAGAGCTAGAATGTTTTCGCAAACTCTCTAGAGTAGGGTGAAAAATACATGATTATATACTGATGGCTGGAGAAAAAGCATGCATATTTGTGGGTACATTTGTATGTACGTGTGTATGTATGTATGTATGTATGTATGTATGTATGTATGTATGTATGTATGTATGTATATATGTATGTATGTATGTAT
>QQSS02222308.1:0-10699 GCA_003687565.2 Craspedacusta sowerbii
TACATACATACATACATACATACATACATACATACATACATACATACATACATACATACATACATTCATACATACATGCATCCAAGATCTGTCCGCCTCAGTCTCTGATGCACACATTCCATTCAGGTGCTTGCGTAATGTCACCATTAAGTCTTTGCTTGCGCCTTTTTTACAGCGCACCCTATTGAATCGAGCGCAGTTTCAAACGACTACACTGTTCTTGATAGTCTCATACCTTTTTTAGCAGTTCAATGGTTTGATCAATGAAGGCCAACTGCGCGTCGTTTATGAAATCAACTGTCCGGCTACACGTCGCGATTTTCATGATTGTTGATCCTCATGAAAATTCAAATCGATGATTATCTTGTCGTTTACAGCTTAAAACCAAGTACCTCCGTAGCCAAGGGTAAAGTATGATTATTAATACCTGCGCCCATATGTGACCATCATAACTGTTGCTATCAAAATTCCCTTGCTGTGTAAATACCATTTCATCAATAATAGGACGGCAGACTACGGCAATATCTTATTTTCCTTTTCCTCAACCATGCTTTTCAGAGCTGAAAAGGAGTTCTGAGTAAACCGAGGTTTACGCTCCACCACACTGTGTTTAGGGAGTGTAAGTATAGGGGATGAGGTAGGCAGGCATCAAATGCCTTCCTTAATTATAAGATCTAGGCGAATGTCAATGCAGAGTGAGTGTGAGGCCTCTCAACTCTGGCGTAGTATATGGCTTTATAATCCTCGAAGAAACCCTAGCACACGAAATTAATGTTCTGTCCAGGTCTTTTTCTATGCAATGTTTAGAGCAGAGCACAACCGAGACGGCACATGGCTATCCTGGCGGTGCAACACTATAATCCAGCTGTCTGAGAGACGCCTCTTTCGAAAGCCTAGATTGACAAACACACTTGAAAAGTGTGATCATAGAGCAGTAAGCTAAGAGAAACTAATATCCTTTATTACTCGCATTATGACTATATGCATTATTTGCACTGCTCTATGATATTGTATATACGCCTTGTATAGCCATCTAGTTGCTAGCACATCGATACAACACAACTGATGACAATCTTAGACTACCCGCTGGTCTTCCCTTCGATTTAGTTAACCAGGAAAAATGAGATTATAACATTTAGAACTGTGTCATGTGTGACTTAAATATCACGTATCGGAACACAGAACGGAACGCAGTTTTGCAGTTCTTAAGTACGCATGTTTTGGGTCAACCGATATGGCTGCGATCAGGGATGTTTAATTAGATTGACCACGCAGTCCCTTTGTTTCCCGTAAAAGCACAAACCGCCATATTGGTTGACCCAAAACATTGCGATCTCAACGAAGCACATCATAGTTGTGATCAGTAGAGAGTCTGAGACAACTCCAACAAGAGACTTGAGTGTAGCTTGCACCGACTTGTGTAACTCCATATTCGACATGTGCAATAAATCTCAGTCCATGCGCACGGAATCCAATTTTCTAAAATGCGTTTCTGCAGTTAAACAAATACTCAAAACATCGGAGGAAACAGGAGAGCACATCTGCTTTCCTCCCTGATTAAAGAATGCACAGGCCTTGTTGCGTCCACATCAGTCAATGCAATAGATGCAAATTTCACAGCAAATGACATCCTTTAACTTGCGCAAAACCTGGCTTGCAACACAGGAAACGATTTTTCGTGAAAATTCAGATACATCAAAGCCCACCAGAGGATCTGAGTGATCAGAATCATTGATAGAGTCTTTATCCACCATAGAAAGCCTTTGGACAGAAGCATTTATGGTCTTAGCTGATGGCACGGTATCCTCCGACACGTAAGCACTGGAAGCATGAAGTATGGGGGCACACCGATGGCCGACAATTAGTATGCATGACCCCCTGTATTTCATTATGTACAAAAGCATTTTGTAAGTTCAAAAAAACTGCTTAAATGTCGGATTGTTATTACAGATAAATATACTTTTTATTATGCCGAAAACTATCTTAATATCATCCTTACTGAGTTCATATGTTAACAAGAACTTAAAATGATACCTCTGCGATAACTCTCAGTACCGTGTAGTTAAACTGCTGATGCACAACACAAAGAAGATGAACCCAGTCTTTCAGTTACTAGCAAGCAACGTATTACCATTTCTAGCCTCGCTCAAAACCAAAATATACGCATTAGTTCTTTTTAAAAATTCAAATATTTTGACTGCATTTTCCCTTAAGATGGGCGCATTCCAGTTGACAAGCTTCATGTTCCTGGAATTAAAGATATCGCATAAGTTATTAAATACTTGGAAACAAATATATGGCTTCTTTACACACTTTAAACTCTGCAAATCTATCATTTCGACAAGATGAAAGAGAAGATGCAACGGAAGCACTAAGTGTTGGGCAGCGAGTTTCACATTCATCTATTTTGTGCACCACTGGATATGTGAAGCTGTCAATTTGTTACTAGTGCGAAGAACTTCAACATCCTGTAGCTTCTGCAGCGCTGCAATGTGTGTATAATGCGATAAATTCTTGTTGTTGGTGTTGTTGTTGTTGCTATGAAATCCCATTTCACACTATTTGAATCTGAAAAACAGACCCCTCTGTGCCCAAAGTGTTTCGAACTAGTTTCAACATGTGACAGGGATCTAGAAAAACATGTACTGGCTCCTTTGTTGTCAGACATGGGAAGTAACAAAGACAGCTTGGATGCTTGTATTTCCATCATTTTAACATTGACAGCTTGGATGCTTGTCCACCATGAGTGATCGTTAAAACTGTTACACCAATCTTGGTTAATCTCTTTAAACATGCAATCAACAAATTCTTCGTCTCCTCTGAACTTTCTCTGTCTTTCTCTCTCTCTCTCTACATGTATATATATATATATATATATATATATATATATAAGTTAGCGAGGTGACGAACCGCCCTACATACTTGCTTTAACAAAAATAAATGTTTTAGGTTGCTCAAAGAATATACGATGTATGTAATTATGTAAATAAGTGCAATTTAAATAAACTTTTTTTTTTTAATTTTCAAACAAGAGATCAAGTACCTCTACTCTCCTTCGCCAAGAAGCCAAAAAAAACTTCCTGCCGAATTTTGAATGTTTTTAAGGATCGGCCTAATTTATTTATTCCTTCCTAACGAATGCCACTATGAGATTGCGGCCATATCTACGATAAGGTCAGGATTCTTGGGCATTTAGCTCAATTTGAACACTAGCATGGAGCTGCAGATATACAGGCTAGAAGGACGCCCGACACACACTTGGACCCGTTCAGTTTAGACGGATCTGAAGCCAAGCAACTTGAACCAGTGCTCGGCCTGGCATCAAGCGCAGGACAGAGACCCGTGAAACCGTCTTGTGCAGACACCTATGTACAACGTGATGAGGCTGGACGCACTATCGCAAGAACGTGATATTTCCAAGACTTGCCAATACGTTAATCGGCTCTACGTAATCGTGCTTACCTTTTAGCATGGCATTCTGACGTGTACCCATAGAAAGAAAATAAACATCATTATCAAACGAAGAGGCTATCCCATTCTGGTTGCTTGAAAATAGCAACGGAATGCGCGATCAATAATATCTACAACAATGACATCAAATATTTTCAACTATGTACATCTATCAAATACCTAAAAACTAGAAAAAGAAATTAGAGTAAACGAAACAATTGAAGCTGAAGAAGATGTCAAGCAATTACTGTTTTCAAGTGAATTATCAGGAAAATTGGCAAAATGTGGCACACCATCTCTAAGCACGTCCATTAGAATAAAGCGTTTGTGACACGTCGAGACCCGTTTATAAAGTTTATAAATCAGGCTTCTATAGGTGAAAGACCCTAAATAATTACTTTAACTTTTGTTAACGAACTGTCAGAAATTTTTCCACAGGCCTTGTCTAGGAGTGATGAGTATGGAAAACAGATGAGATAAATATTTACACGAACATCAAATCAACAGCAGCAACAACAAAAACAGGAACAATAACAACAACAGCAGTAACAATAGCAACAAAAGCAAAGCTACGTACATCAATAAAGAATCATACTTATAGACAAATTAGCAATTGCGTCTCTTCTAATTGAAATACCTGATTTCTGCACACACAAACACACACACACACACACACACACTCGCACATGTACGCACTCACCCACATACACACTCACGTATTATGAATCGCAAATAACTTCATAGCTATTTGATATTTACTTGATGTTAAGAATTACATAAATTTGACATGTCCAGTTAAGTGCAAAAATTTCGCTTTAGTCTTCTGAATGCTGATTACATGTCACACCAGTGTTGAGGACGTCACCCGACGACTTGCGTCATCGTCATTGCCTGTCAACTCCATGCATTCCTCGTCAATGTCTTGACTGGATTGCTTGCTAGTCTGATTGATGCGCAGAAGTTGATGGTAGATGAGGAAAACCAGAAGGTCAAGAAACTCCACAAATGTCAACAAACTTGCTCCAAGCATGAGTCCGATTTCTCCACCCATGTCACCTAAAGCATCAAAAGCACCTATAAGAAAGCCTTGCAAAAGACCTACTAAGTATGTGGAGGGTTTTACACGTGTACGGCATGAGACAAAGTTTGTAACTTGAACAGGATTTTGCTTTGATTGGCTTGATATAACAACAGTTTGTAATCAAAACAAATTTCCGTCAAGCAAAGTTCTATAGGCATGCTTTTATTGTCAACAAGCCATTCTCTCAAATCTGTTCTTTTATCAATGTATCAGTGTAATTACTCGCTGTTCCTAAAAAGCAGCAAAATTTTGAACTACAAGACGTGTGCCACCAGGCACTTGGCAGTGAAAACAATCATTGCAAAAACAGAAAATCCTGTACACGATATTCTATTTCCAAACGTACCGAGAAATTGGTAAAAATCGAAGGATGGCTCTTGTTGGATAATTTCTTTGGACATTTCTGTATAGTAAAACTTCATGATCACGATATTCTCCCTGCAAGAAAGAACGTGGACGTTTAACTATGAGAGCACGCATGAAAATCAATGGCATAAAATGCCCTTCCGACGCTAACGGTAAGAGGGATAGTAACGAGCTACAACCCAAGTGGTTCACGGTTAGTAGCAAAGCAGAAATTTCACCATTCCAATTAAGATGTAATTGGGAAATGCTTAAGCGGAAAGTTTTCATGAAAGGAAATAGATTCACCCAAATGGTCGAAGAAGAACGAAATTTGCAACAATTTTCTTAACAAAAGCAACTTGTTTCAATTTGAAGGATATGTTTCGGTAATCTTTTACCATTTTCCAACTATCATAGACTACATTACAGTGAACGTTCTATAAGATGGAGTCGTAGACACATGAATTGTTCCAATATCGAACGTTTTGGAAGAGCCCGTAAAGCGTTAAACGGGGACCCACTGGGGAATATGTACAACACTTTATAATTGACAAAACCAATATATATAGAGAGAGTGTATTACTAAGCTATGTTGCCACTTCCGATATTGGCTTAGTCAATGATAAAGTGTTAAGTGTTTTCTGAAAGCTGTTAATTGCTTATTTAGCATTTTACCTGTGGATCGCCGTGTATCGCTTTATGCGCTGTTCCCTAAATGTTGTAAAGATGGCGGCAGGAATAACATGCTTACTCTACGTATTCCTCGAATTCGACGTTCGTCATTGTGTGCTTCATGTCCATAAGATGCTGACTTATCTGGTTCGTGTTGTCGATGTCAATACCAACTGGTGGTGCGTGAAGGTAGCTTGAGTAAGACAGCTCACGATGGTAAGATGCCCACTCGCATGCCATGGGACAATGCTTCCTCATCGCATAGCTATCAAATGCATCTACAAAGTAAGAACGATCATGCACTTTGGCTACCTACAATAAAATCCACAGGTCCAGCTTGACTTTGTTGCAAGCAAAACCACAAAGGCGCACTCGAACCTGCGATTCACTTGCAGTCTACGTTATACTCATGCTTTAAATTTTAAAGTAATTTTTTGAGAATCTTCGACTTTGGCTATACCATCGCATAATAAGACCAAAGCATTGTCAGCTGCCACTTCTATGCAAGGCAATAATTATAACTGAAATGCAGTTGTGTAAAGTCACCAAAGCAACTGCATTTCCCTTCTATTGAATTGCTGACGCTGTACCAAGGTTGAATGCGGTACAAATGAGCAATAAAAATTAAATCAATAATATAATAAGCAGTAAACTGGAGCTCAACTGCAAAAATGAAAAATCTCTAATAGATGCTTAAAAACCAGTTTCTTTTGTTTCCGCGTAGATCGAGAGAAGCTACTATTATAAAAACTTAAAATTCATCTAGAGAAGAAGTAACTTTCTATCTGTACCTGTTGCAGGTTCCGCACACAGTGTAAGCTGTCTTAGAGAGCACAGACTCATTCCGTTATCTAAATAAGGTCAGTGAAACTAAGCGCTCAATGCAAACAAACTCATAGTCACCATGAAAATAAACAACAAAAAATGCGACGCGCCCTTGGCCTTACCTAAACTTACAAACAATGTCTTATCCTAAACAAACGTACCGGACCTGGCCTAATACATCCTGAATAAATTAGCATGCCCAAGCATAACCCAATCGCCTTTAGCTGAAGTAACCCTATGTAAACTAACCTAATTAAAGTAGTCTTGAGTAACACTTACTACACAAACCTAACCGTGCCTAACGTTAGAAAACCTTATTTTCGCTCAACTTTTCCAAATTTAACCACATTAAAATAAGTAAACTACAATAAATTTAGCATAATATAACATAAGATAACATAATACAAAATAAAATAACATAACAAAAGATTACATAACATAATATAGCATAACCTAACATAACATAACATAGCAAAACGTAACATAACAAAACATAACATAACATAACAAAACATAACATAACATAACATGACATAACAAAACACAGCACAACATAACATAACATAGCATAACATAACGTAACATAACATAACATAACATTACATAACATAACACAACATAACATAACACAACATAACATAAGATAACATAACATACCCTAACGTAACATGACATAACATAACGCAACATAACATAACATAACATAACATAACATAAAATATATAATATAACATTACATAACATAACATAACACAACAAAACATAACATAGCATAACATAACATAAAATATATAATATAATATAACATAGCATAACATAACATAACATGCTAACACCCCCTACTAACAAAAGAACCAAATGCAAAACAAGGTTTCTCTAAAATAATCGGTGCTAATTTAGTCTGACCCATGTTTTGACTCTGAACTTGCTCAAAAGACCCTAAACCCATGTCACTTACGAATAAGAAGCTCTCTCAGAACTTAATGGAGGATTTAAAAATATTGCGTTCGTAATAATGCGTGTGTAATAGTATGCAAACCTGGCATGTAGGAAGCTCTACAGCCACACCGTTGCCCAACATGATCGGTGAGAAGTTCCAGTAGGCATGCCTCTTGACCGTATGCAGCATGGTACTTCAGTTTCTTACTTCCACAGGCAGTCGTGTAAGGTGGAGGAAGATTCGTATGCTAAATGATAATTAGATTGGAAAAACTTTGAGAGCTTACGACTTCGGTTGAACTTGAGACTAGCGCCCAAACATCTCACTGTCTTTCTCTTTCTCTCTGCCTTTGTATGTGTGCGTGTGTGTGTGTGTGTGTGTGTGTGTGTGTGTGTGTGTGTGTGTGTGTGTGGGTGTGTGTGCGAGTGTGCGCGTGCGTATTTGTGTGTGTGTGTGTGTGTGTGTGTGTGTGCAAGTATGTGTGTGTGCGTGCGCGGGGATCTAAGTGGATTAGTGAGAATGCATGACGTCTTTTACCTTCTTTGAATGTGCGATCTCCAGCCCCCCCCCCCGACGCATGCTTGCAATAGGTCAACATGCTTCTCAAATTGCCTTACACAGTGCTATCCCTATCGTAATCATTTTTCATCATGCTATATTACTTCATCATATCGCTGACTGAACACGAACAGGAAAGTAAAAACCTTCCTTACTTTACCGAATCCCGGCAGTGAACGTAATTGGACTCACGTATCGGAGTCAATATTGAAGAAAGGACCAGCCTTTACCACTCACTTGACATATGCACTAAAACAAAAAAGTATTAAGTATCCTACCTCGATTTTAGTAAGAGCTATGTAAGTGTAGTACCCAGTCGTAACGAAGAAACTATTTGAAGCCACAACCGCGGGCTCTCGCGGGTCGTGAAGATACACTCTGAGTCCAGTAATGGCAGACGAGTCAAGTGTATCACGCGAATTCAAATTCAATAACAACTCAAAGCCCCAGTCTCTCCCAGACAAATTCGTTCTCAGCTCCTTAGCCAGTAGAGGTCTGGACTCTTTGAAAGGATGTAGGGTAAAGCACTGCTGACCAGACTTTGATTGAAACGTGTCATAATAGGTTTCGTCGCATGGAATCTTCCCGCCATGCACTGGGTCTCGTGTGATACCGAACAGCCACTCGCAGTCGTGATTCATCTTTTCGTGCCTGAATGGCGTGAACGAGGCATTGATGAGCAACTCGTTGAGTTCGTCCCCAGGAATATCGTAGCCTGGATCATGTCGATTGGCGCTAACTGGCAACCTGTTTTCCAGTGCTAATCGTTTTAATTTACTGCTGTTTACAACAGATGCCCGGAACGGATTGACACTACAAAAACTAATGGCTGGAAAGACTAGAGAGTCATCATACTCGTGAGTTGTCAGGGTGCTGTAGGGGTAAGAAAAGTACGCAATAATTCCTTCTTTCAGTTTGAAGACAAAGTATATCGTCCCCAGCAGCATGCAACAAGCCCAAAGAAAGCGCCTTATCCTGTACGTATCCATGCAAGCAAATCGGAATCCGTGCAAAGTTGAAGACTCCACATAACGTTGGAATATCTGTTTTACTGTCATGCGCTCCTCCACTATCTTGCGCATCCGTTGCGCAAGCCGTTCTCTTACAGTGAAGCCTTCATTGGTCAAGTTTGGTCGAACTGTTTCGACAACTTTGACGAAGCTGAACTTATGCATCTTCGAGGCGTCCCCATTCGGCAAGCTTGGAGTACTCGGGGTATGTGTCTCTTGCTCATCAATACTAAACTTTATTGATTTCTTCGGCACTCTAGGCAATTCAGCATCGTTGTTATTTCCACTGCTACTTATTCCGCTATCGTTCGAGTCTATGCTGCATTGGTTATCGTTCTCAGCAAAGGACTGCTGTTTGTTCTGACTGGATGGAACGTCCACGGCTGACTGAGTGCATGTAATGTCGTTCGTGCGACCAATGTCGAGCGTGGTCTCACCAGGGGTAGCTTCTTGGGTAGCAGGCTCTTGACTTGATAGTGGTTCAGAGTCCTTCTGAGCGGCCAGCCGAGCAAGCTCCGCAAAACGAGGGCCCCCAACTGCCTTACTCCTGAACGCCATGTCCACTCTAAGTTGTTACGCAGCGTCTTGATTCTCTTAAAAACAAGGAAGAAAAATATGCACTCAATAGGTTAGTTAAAACCAGATATGTTAAAAAGGAATTTTTTACAAGCGCCTTGCTCTTATTGTTGCTCTTATTGTTGACTCTCTAGACCTCGATCGAAGCTTTCGCGTAAACTAGCGTCAAAACAGTCCACCCTTGGAAATGCAACAATAATAAAATACCTATAGCAAAATTTCCTCCGGTCACTCTCCGTTTATTCTAATAAATGACCAATGCGGTCTCAAAGTTGAGCCTAGACTAACCAAGCCCGAACCATTGTCTGAAGACAAAGTTCGACCCGACCTAATCCCGAGCGAAGTAATCGCGAACCATTCATAAAGATGAAGAGTCAACATGACTACTTCAGACCGTATCTGGCTGGATCCGATCCGATCCGACAGCAAATGAAAGCAGTATATGGACTTGATCTAAGGGCAACTCTGGTTTATCTTTGACATGGCAGTATCCAGCCGCTGCACATGCATGATGCTAGAGTGCATGCAACCACTGTGCCCTGAGAGATGCTGTATGCTATATCGAGTGCTCTGATAAGCAGCATGCAGCTCAATAAAGGAACATGATGTTTGAGTGTGATCAGAGGCGCAATGTCGTTTTAGCATAGTTGGGCACCCGGTCCATTAAGTCCGTTAAGACCGTTACATTTTTTAAAACGAATAGCGGTCCATTACTTTTCTTCAGATTTAGATGACTAAACGGTTAACGGATTTAACTTTTAAGATATAAATGATTAACGCTTTAACGCTTTTAAAAATGAGTTACGAAGCCCGCTACACTTAAAAACATTACTTTACTTACAGCGACAAAATTATTTCGAGATTTAGAACCTGCTTGCATGATGGCGTGTTGCTAGCTACCCCATCAGGCGACGCCGCAGGAATAGTTGTCTAGGCTTTCGCAACTGCAATGCGTTAACTCCCAGATCTTAGTAAACCTGAATTCAGACATGATTGCCCCCCCCCCCCGTCAAAACCACCGCTACCTCTACTACGCGCTGTTCAAGGTTCGAGGCGGCAATAGATGCCGCCTATAATCTTAAATCACATTATTCACCTAGGTCTTTAGTGAACTCCTAAAACTTATATATCTACGAAAATATTTAAGCCGGAAGATAATGAAATCATCTATGTCAGGCTTTATGCTGGAAATTTTATTCCAAATGTTCTATAACAGTAAAGCGTCATGTATATATATATATA
>QQSS02222319.1:0-10698 GCA_003687565.2 Craspedacusta sowerbii
TATATATATATATAGCGTATTTCGAACGGCTGCCCTTAGATTTAGTACATCTAAGTACACAACGGATTTCGCTTAGCTAGAAAAGAATGGCTTGCTTCATCTCGACTACTACATTAGTAATGGCCATGGGGGCAGTGCTCCAAGGATAAGCTCCAGAACAAGGAATCAGTCAAAGAGAGGTCACGATTTGAGTACCTATGGATAACCCGTTGTTCAAGAGAAAAATGAGGGAGCGAAATTTGCTGTTGATAGACTGTCAAACTTGATTTCCTGGTCTGGAATGTTCTTCGAGCCTGAGTCGATGAAAGCGGGTGAAGTAGCGCGTCCTGTTTTCGCCATCGCGGGCGAAGCTTTTCCAGCAGTGCTTGATGATGGAGTGCAAAATCTACGTAGATGGTACAGTATTCCCGTAACTGATCTTCATCGCGGTATGGAAACGCAGAGGTTGGCATTCGTAGGCTTGCGCAGCATCGGATTTTTTTTTATTATAAAGAAATGTCTGGCGCAATCAGCACAACCATAAGCTTCTCGGAATAGCATGCTGCTGAATATCAAAAGCAATAAGTGTTTTAAAGGAGAAATTCCGCCTGGATATCTTGCACTGTGCTAAAACTGATGCAAGAAAGAAATTCTTCAAAATGCTAGACAGGATTAGTCATGTCAAAGATATCCTTTCTGACCTCGCCACACGAGATGATGTCTTAATTATTGAGCGACAAATGGCGAGTGCTCTAGAACGAATGCTTATAGAAAACAAAAGATAATGAAGCAAAAGTTCAACCCCACTTATGAGAAAGAAAAGCGAATCACACTCTCGCTATGACAAAAGAAACAAGGAGGAAGATATTGTACTCAATCTGGGCTCCCAAAAAAAAGGCATCATAGAGAACTACTTAGCCTAGGTCCACAGTTTGTTCCGTCACCTAATGAAATATCTGTCATGGGCATTATATGCGCCACGGAGGTTTCAGCTTTAAAGCTGCAGTACGGACAGAAAGATAAAGGAGCAGAAGAACCATGACAAAACGTAAGGAAAACATAACAACAAGCTCCAAAGATACGCCGTAACCTCAACCGTAACCAACGTCGAGCTTAACATACGCATATATCCTCTTGAAGGCAACGGATTTGTTGCATTCATACTAAAACAGATGTCGAGAACGACATCCAAGAGATGCCCAGCAATGACGGGTGTCAAAATGGATCCAGCACCAGCCATTGCTTCCAAAATGCAACGAATTCCAAGGTCACGTAAGAAGCGAGGAAAAGTTTCAAAGAGTGAGTCTGTAAGACTTTATCCGCCTGATGTAATACCACCATCTGCATGCCTCCATAAAGACACAAGAGCCAGAGAACTTTCCCATGCGCATGATTGTAGCAACTCTTAATATAGCATTGTCTTGCTCAGTATCTATCACAACGGATAAAACCAACGTTAAACAAGAACAGAACAAGAATTAGGAACACGCAGTCATTCGCCAACAAAGCAAAATTGTGGGACATTGATCCTATGGATGTTCAAGTATCTTACGACGTACCTCTCCACGCATTCCGATTAACAAATATATACAACTAGCAAGATAACAAGCGACGATGAGAAATTGCTATAACTTTGTCTCTCAAAATTACTTCCGACGGATAAATGAAATAAGAATATCTAATAATAACTCTGGTCTCATAGGATCACCACTGATCACTGATGGTTGTCAAGACGGAGAGCGCCAAGGAGATTTCGCCTCTCCTCAGCTATTCAATATTGTCATGAATGCTGTGAAGGCCGGAGCGGGGTTCAGTATGGTGCCTACAACTACCGAATGGACTTGATTTTCGCAGACGACAGTGCAATATTTTCCCACACCCATGCAGAAGCTACTGATTTCATCGGCAATATATCGTCTATCGCTCGACAATATGGCCTGCCAATCAACTCAGATAAAACCAAAGTATTGACAACAATCGCTGGCGTATGTCTACTTAAATGCGGCTTTAATAAAGCAAGTACAAGTATTTAAGTATCTCGGTTCGCTGGTTCAGAAGAAAATCGTCGCAGTTTCTGAAATACAAATCCATAAAAGACAGACTTTTAATCTTTATTCAAGCTAAAACAGGTTTTCGTTTATGCGTGAAGTAGGATGCGCTCTTAGGGTAAGTTCATTGTCTCTTTTGATGTTTGTAAATTGTTTACCAATGTCCCTTCAAACGAAACAATCAACATTAATGTCAATACTCTTCTAAAAAACAAGCCTTACTTTAATAGCAGCCAACCTCAGCTAAAGAAATCGTTTACTTATTTACCGCCACCGCGCAAAAGCAGTTCTCGTTTAACGGAGAAATGTATGAGCAGATTGACGGAGTGGCGATGGGCTCTCCATTAGGACCTGTTATGGCCAATCTCTTTACGGGCTACCATGAACAAAGCTGGATATCTAACTACATCGGAACATTGCCTGTCTTTTATCGCCGATATGTGAATGACGTGCTTTGCTTATTTGAGAACTAGAATTCTAGACGTCCGAATATTTAAACATACGGTTGAGTACGAAGTTGAAGGGAAAACCCCATTTCTTGATGTTTTGTTGAACAAGACAGAAGGTGAGAAATTTTATACTTCAATTTTGCGAAAGAGCACACTCCATAAGGTTTTAATAAAGTTCACTAGTTTCCGCCCGTTTTCTTATAAACATGAACTGATCAGAACAATTGTGGACCGCGCATTTAAAATCAATAGTTAACGGTCTGGCTTCCATTGTGATATAACTAAACTTACGGAAATACTCATAAGAAATCAATTCCTTGAGCACTTCATTAGCGATTCTGTCAGGGCATAATCGCATGAAAAACTAGCAAGACCTGTTGAATCCTTACATCAAAATGTGCATGAATGTAGTGTGCGATACCTTAAAATGCCTAAAAATCTCTGCTTTGTTTCTACACGCTAAAGGATTCCCGCATAGTTGAAACTTGCTGTAAGCGTATTGTTGTACAGTCAGTGTTCTATTCGACTAAAACTGGCTCTTACTAAAGATTGTCTTCCTTAGAGTTCCAGATCAGGTGTTGTATTCAAGTCAACGTGTGCTGGATGTAATGCCAGCTACATTGGCGAGACCGCCAGTCATTTCAACACTTGAATTGAAGAACACTTGGGTGAAGGCAAGGCATCGCATGTTTGGAAGCATCTAAGAGACAGTGAGGGCAAGAACTTGTGTTCTCCCGCATGCTTCTCTGTGTTAACTTCTAAGGATTTCCAGAAGATATTAATAATAAACTATGCACATTCATGGGCTCAAGCCAAACCTAAATGCTCAAGTCAACCACGTCTCTCTATTTAGTTCTTTTGTCCGTCCTTTCTCTCCATTCCCTCACCCCTACCTTTATTTGTTTTTTTATTTTTTATTTTAACGTCAGTTCGAATGTTGCTTAGAACGTCGATTGGCAAAAAGTTTCTCAAGTTCCCGTAAATCCGATAGCTTCAGACGCTCCTTGTAAAATTTTTAAAAAATTATGTCTACCGTTTATGACAAGTGCGATTTGCGAAGCGCTTGATTTATAAATGCCTATTATCAGTTAGTGGACCGATACACCTCCTGCTTGTTCATGAAGTGAAAACTCAGGTATTTATTGAAAATGACAAAATATATTGCCGAAACATGTCAAAACTGCAAAAGATCTTTCTTCGGAAAACGCCGATTAGAATGTCTTTTGGAATGTTTTGTTCCTAACCGTGCCAATTTTGTCTGCCGTTTGCGTATGACAAGTGCGAAATGTGAAGGGTTTGATTGTTAATGTTGTTTACAGTAAGGAGTGAGTGCTAACGCTCCTATTTATTATAAAGCTAATGCTCCATGTTTATTGAAAATGACAAGTGATTCGTCGAAATATGTTTTGACTGAAAAAAGTATTCCTTCTTCTGAAGACTATTTAACATTCATTCGCTAGGTTTTATGTGATAAGCTCAAGCTGGGATGCATTCCATAATGAAGTATGCAACATAAAGTCCTTCCTTACGTATCCAACGCAATGCAACCCTTCCAACGCAACCCACTTCCCACAACTATTATTGACAACGCTGTCGAAAACTTATGAAAATTTATCCACGAAAGTAAACCTGTTAAAAACGAATCAAAAACGAGTCCAAAACCAAAAACGAGTAGAAAAAATCTTGCTTTATTTAGGCTCTTTATCAAGTAGAGTTAAACAACACCTGAACAAGATCCAGAAGCGACACTTGCCTGGGATCAATCTTGTGCTTACGTTTAAGTTGCCATGCAGGTTGAGCTCTTTATTCTCATATAAGAAGAAGTATAAGAAGAAGTTGCCGTCGTTCCTTAGAGCTGGCGTTATTTATAAATTCACGTTTTATAGATGCAACTGTACATGTACAGGAAAGACGAAACGCCATGTTCGTAAGAGGTTTTCAGAACATCAAGGTCACTCGCCACTTACTGGCAAACTGGTCAATGGGCAATGCTCCACCACTGTCCGTGACCACATGCTCTCATGCGAAACGAATGTGTCTTTCTCTGATTTAATCATAGAAAGAGACATAAATAGTACCGCATTACAAATCAAAGAGAGCCCCAAAGCGATCGCCTTACTTTAACCTTACTAAAACGCTTAGGGGCAATCCTTCCCTCTGAAACTGTTTAACTAGCTTCGTCCTGTTTTAAGCTTGAACTTATGTAATTTGATTTAGTTGCATTCATAACTAATCTTAAGTATTTTCTGCTTGTATATAGTCTGATGACGAAAATAGATATTTTCCAAAGCTTGCAATGAAATTTCAGAAAATTCTGTGTCTCACACACAGATGTATTTTTGGTGACAAAATAGATTATATATACCAGCAATAAGCATTTTACAAGAGACAACAAGTTTCGAAAAATAATTAATAGAAATGCGATTCAGTTAAGTTACAGCAACAGGTGTTGCTCACATTCACTCCGGTGCCAAGGAATCACCATTCAAGTTTTGCATGCGCAATCACAAGCAATCGTTTAAAAACGTTTAACATAGACTAGGCCGACGAAATAATCCTACTTGAGAACAACCACGAGCGAGCGCAAGAACTGTTCGAAATCAAGTAAACGATGAAACCGCTCTTTTTCAGGAAATGGATGAGGTAGACTACCTAAGCTTGAATGATAACTTACTAAACCAGAAGCGAAAGCTTGACTATTACGGTTCAGTCGTTTCCTGATGTCCCGCACGTTCTGTCCAACGATTTCTTCATTGACATTCCTCGTTTTAAATTCAAGAATATTTAACCTTTGAAATGTTCATCATGGAGAAAAATGCTACCATCTATCACTACAAAAAAATTGCTGTGCTTCACGAATCAAAGGCTGGAGCATTTTCTAAGAAATTGCTAGATATCTTCAGCAGTTTCAGCCTGATGATACAGTAAAAGCGCTTCGGGAGCACATTTCTGCCATGCGTTCAGCGAATGTGGGACAAAGCGTTTATAGTAATGAAATAGTAATCTGGGCCTTTCATAATTTTGCTGTGCCTCACACCCTGTATAATCAACTAAGGCGTGATTATCACATCTGCAGTGTTGCGGGTCGTCAAGACCGATGACAGCTGGCTAAACCAGTGTAACCTGGCTTGGCGTTTTGTAACCTTTGTTGTAAATCTATCTGTCACCCGGTCGCTTTAGTCGAATTCGAGAGCTCTCTTGATAAACGCATCGATGCTTGCCAAGACTACACGTTCCATTATGATCCGCTGTCCGTTTGGTGGTCCGAAATTCATTTCAAGGTTGCTACCAGTTTCTTATTTTGACAGTGCTTTTTTGAAACAGCAGGCATATGCAGATACAAACTCCATGGTTGCGTTGCCTGGGGCATTTAAAGCAGTCACATGAGATGGACAAAGGACAAATCACGCATTTATAAAATCTTATGAAAAAACTCCAGGTAAGCCATGGCCCATAACTGGAGGACATCATATGTCGTATGATTTTGCTCACCTGCTTAAAAGCATACGTCATAATTGGTTGACAGAAAAAACTGGTGAACTTATTTTTTTACGCTGGTGGAGCACAAAAAGTGGAGAATGGTGTCATATTATGGAAATTTTTTTGGAGAAAGGACCGCTAGCCTGTTGAAAATGTTAGTGTTTCGGAAGCGCCAGTGACGCCCAAGCCAGCTCAAAGCAACTCAACCATGTCCTCACGTGTCTTAAAGTGATTCTGACGAAAGTCCCACACAAGAGTGCCCTCAGTCGTCACCCTAGACGGCGATTTCCTGGAAAACTTCTGGCTTGTCTTATTATTTTTCTCAGAGTATCAATTTCGACTACATATTTGCGTATTTACGTTCCCTATATAGTTTTGTGTTTCACTCTACATTACCTGCTTTACCAAATGGACATCAAACTTGAAACATTCTATGTTTTAAGAAAAATGCTTTAGATAGGTATTCGGAAGAAGATGTTATTCCCAATGCGCTGTCAAGACATGAGGAATCTGATACTGGAGAGCTTTAGTCTTCAGATGAGGATGAAACAGCTGGTGCGAGTGATGCACCGCAAATCTCTGAGTCATGTTCTTCATAAGATGAAGACTCAAGAGAATGCCAGTGCATCTGGAGCCATCTCGTCTAAGTCATCTAATGACAGCATTGCTTCCAGCATTGCTTCCATTTGCAATCCACAAACTAGAGCGGATACAATCTCTGGCTCCGGCATTTGACATTGAATGCAGTTGGGAACCTTTCAGTCTGCCTCCAGATAATGCTGATGACGTTAACCCATATGGGCATTCTCAAGGTTTTGGCAGATAGATTTGACAGATCTGCTTGTTGAGCAGACGCATCATTACAGTACAATTAAGAATGGGAAGTGCGTAAACACAATTTTTTTTTAGAATTGGAGCCTTTCCTGGGTATTCATCCGCTAGCGGGCATTGATATGCATGGCAGCATATATATATATATATATATATATATATATATATATATATATATATATATATATATATATGCCATTGGAAACAAGAGTACCAACTTTTTAAGAATTGGAGCAGTTCCTGGGTATTCATCCGTTGACGGGCATATCTCACCAGATACAAAACATATTGGAATCAAACAATTCAATCCGAAGAAGCCTGAAGAAGTGAAGTTTGAGAGTGTTTGCGAGAGCTGGCATCAGTGGGTTGATGTATGATTCTCTTCTGTACAGTGGCAAGAACAGTGCCTCTTAAGAAAACGGTATTGCGGAAGGATCTGTGATGAGATCAGTGCAGCGCTTGCCGCACCACGAAACTCACCCACTATGCTTTAATAATTATTAAATATAATTGTAATCAATTATAATTATAATTGGTTTACCACTCTGCCCTAGCTTTTGCAACTCAACGGACTCGGGGCACTTGCATGTTGAACAGTGCGCCATAATCGAATGGCAAGGTGTCGTCTTGAACGCGATGCACGCTGAGAAGTTGCGATCATGCCAACGAACAAGTGCAGAATCAGAGATTGCCAACGGGACCCAGCATCTAAATTACTGTGTCGCACGCGACCTAATCAAACTTCTGGGCTTAGGGCGCGTTTACATGGCTATCTCAGCCCGGGGCAAGATGCCGGGTTGAGTCACTCCGGAGCGAAACTCACCGCGGTCACTGGCCACAGTCCCATGAGCGCTTACATAAGCCAGAGCTGGCAAAGATCTCGCCCCGGGGCGACTCAACCGGCATCTCAGCCCGGGCTGGGATTTTGCCCCGGAGTGCGATAAGATCTTTGGTTCTTGTAAACGCAAGGTCATTTCTAGCCCGGGGTGAAAATAATTTATGCAGCGCACGCGCATGTGGAGTTGTAATTTGTTTTAGCGCCAAATCTTAACCCGGTTGCATCGGGTGAGGTTTCCAATTTGGATCGATGTCTGTAAAATTTACTGCTGTTTCGGCTACTGACATTCAGATTGATGGCTCAAAAGAGAGTAGTATTCTTAGTCCTTCCATCACAAGTGGAAAAAGACATTTGAAGAACAAGGGTTGGATATGGAAAGACTCCATGTTTACTGACCTTACTAAGTGTATGTACGACCACAAGGTAAAGATGGATTTTCAATGTAAGGACATGGAGGCTGATGTTGTGGAGTTTTACAAGGCCATTAGACTTTCCATGAGCAGAATTTATCCGGAGGACGATTTTGGATCAATTACTGTTACAACTGTAGGCAGCGTCGAAAAGTTAGATCATAACGAATATCAGTCGTTGCAGAGGAAAATTAAAGAGGAAATGGCTTTAAGAAACCGAGGCTACAACCGAGTAAAGGAGAAAATAAGAGATTTTCGTCAAAAATTCAGAAATAGTTTAAATAATGGTGCTCGTTCTGGCAGTGAAAGGTTTTGCGTAATGTACCATTTGGAAACTGTGCAGTACCAAGCCGCCTCGGACGTAAATTGCTGCTGGCATAATCCCAACGAAGAAACATTAAGCAACGAGCATTAATTTCAATCAATTAATTTCATAAAATCAAGAAAATTCAATTAATTAAAATCAATTAGGCTAGGAAAGTTTGTAGCTCTGAGTTGGGGCACTCGACCCTACTAGGTTACTGATTATTACTTCAATATAACTATTTTTATTATTCAAGCCTTTCTTGCCCTATCTTCTTTAATTGACCTAATAATCCTCTTTATATAATTCCTTTAGCAATTCTTTAAGTTATTCTTTTGAACATAAAATTTGATCGATGCACTTCTACGTATCGTGCTATGAAAATTTGGCGTTCCTAAGGTACGTCCGCTTGCGCCGTGACTCAAGAAAGTCTTGTGCCCCACAATGACCAATATTTCTTTAACTTCAGCTAACCGAGGAAACATTTTAAGTCGAAACCCGGCATAGCCAACCAAAGCCGATTAAGGCGATGGTTGCTCCATGGGGCGATGCTGATTGTTCGGACAAACCGGTCGAAACTCGTATTTTTATAACTGCTGCATATATAGTGGGAGAGCGTACGGAGTTTGTAGGAGACGGGAGCGTGATGAGAGACAGAAAGAGGTGCTGGAGGAAGGGCATGCGTCTTTTCTTCTTGTATTGACTCTTTGGGTGGTGTGCCTGAGTGTCCTTCTAGGTGAGCCATTTCACGGGGAACTCAGAGTATTGGGAAAGGATTGGGAGGGGAGTCTCTGATTGGCAGCTCCACGAGTTTGGCTTTTTTGGTTCTGTCGTCTGAGTTCGCGACAGAAGGCTAGTGGTCGAGAATTGGGATCTGCTAAAAGACATATGGAGAAGCAGTCCTGCTGTTTTAAAAATAGAGAATGCGATATGTTCAGATTCACAGATTGATGGTGCCTCTTCAGAAGAGACTTCATGACTGAACAAGTTGGAGAGATGGAAGATGATGATGCCGGCTTGAACCCAAAAAATTATTTATGGACCTTTCTAAAAGTGACTTACAACTAAAAAATGGGTCTCGTGGAGGAAATGAGTAAGTCTTCAAGCGGATGGAGGACTCTTTGAAGTCATTTACAGCTGCAATAGACTCCATTGGAGTCGCCCTGTACAGCGACTTAACAATGGATGCAAACGCCATATATCATCAATACAACATCCAGTCAGCGATCAGCAGCATTTGCAGCCGTTTTACTCAGCAACGCATAACCTCAGCTGTAGCTCGCCAAAAGACCAACATTGGGCAATTTATGGAACAAACAGCAAGCCACAAGGATCGACATACAGCCAGTATAGATAAATAAAAAACTGTACAGTTTTTTTGTAGCAACGCAATTGCATTAAACAGAAAATATGACATCTTGTCTGAAGATGCTTGTTTACTTGCTTTAATTTAGAAAATTACCCAGCACCATGAAGAAAGTACAAACACTATACAAAACCAATTGCAGCAAACTACACTTTCCTTCCCATTAAAAACACTCTCTAAAATAGGCTGCAACACAGTCTCTCAATTTTGACTGTTGAGCAGTGTTGTAACTGTAAAGTCGATCGCAAATGTTGTAGCCATCACTTTCAGGTGTTTTGTGTTTTTCAAACCCTCGCATAGAGGTTCTGGTGGCATTATTTCGCTGCGACTTTCACAAAAGTTATGCAGCACAAAGCAAGCGTATATAATTATGGGTGCATTCCTTGTGTCTACATCTAGGGCACGGTTTAAAATCCCCCAGCGTCCTTTCATTCTTCCAAATGCACAATCTATTATACACAATGCCATAAGCGTCTGAATACCCAGCTAGCTCGATTTTCACGTGATCGTAACCTCTTTACCATGTACAATGCAGTAATGAGTGACCACACTAAGACAGGAGTTTTAGAGCCCGTAAATGCGCAGCCACCTGAAGTAGGTAAAGCATATTATTTACGCCATCATTACCACCATCTTTTCTTGCGAAAGGAATTTAATTAAATCTGTTCTCGTTGGCTTTGCAGATGCAAGTGAGATCGCCTTTTGGCGGGGTAGTTTATCGTCGCATAGAGTCACCCAACGCGGTCCATGTTAACCTACTTGTCTCAAAATCACGAGTTGCGCCAATAAAGCATCAAAGCATTCCCCGTTTAGAGCTATTGGGTTGTCCGCTACTCCCAAATTTAGTCGCACCTGTACAATCTGCGCTAAGCTCTGTTATTGATCCCAAACTCACAGCATTATTTTACTGACTCCGACACCGCTCTTTGCTGGGTGCGCAATAAGCATCAACACTTTAAACAATTTGTTGAGGAACGCGCAAAAAAGATCCGT
>QQSS02222330.1:0-10697 GCA_003687565.2 Craspedacusta sowerbii
ATATATATATATATATATATATATATATATATATATATATGAATGTATACTAACTGATACTAGCCATTTTTAAATCAAGCACTCCACAAATCGCGCTTGTTATAAACTAATGCCAGACGAAATTTTTTGGAATTATGATTTTGAGAATGGACCTTGTCGTATCCGCCAACCTTGGACCAGAGAATGCCAGCAGCCAATCAGATATTGGATACTAATCCTCTGCGGGAAGGTGTCAACAAATTGCTGCTGTATGAGGGTATAAACCTACCGTATACTGCTCACAATGCGCTTAATTGCGAGTGGTCTGTAGTAACGTAATATCTAGGCAGTTATGTTTACAAGATGGCGACTGTAGTCGTTACTCGTGTAGAAGCGTTGGCTGGCATGTTATTTATTTATTTATTATTACTATTGTTATTTTCTTTTTTTTGCTAAGCCTGACTGTAACCCAGACCCTAACTCTAACCATAAGATAGCCTAACTCTAGTGTAGCAGCAGGCTCTCGGTTTGGGGGTAAGGGGCAAGGGGATCTGGGGGCACAGGGGCACCACCAGGAATTTCTCCATTCTATCATGTATAAAGTATTGTTCATTTGTGCTTATTTGTTCATCCTCGTGGGAGCTAGTGTTTTGTCGTTCGTTAACATCATTGTTTTAGATTATTGAGGCAAGTTTGGACGCCGGTGATGAGTATTGCGTATATATTATTTGAGCGGTATGTATAGCTCAATTGTTCATTATGGTCGTGGGAAGACGTGGTTTTGTGACATTCGTGTAGATAAATTGGAGACTATTTAGAATTTGCCAAGTTTGTTTCTGTGATGAGTATTCCGTGGCTGGTATTTAAGCAACATGTATAGTGCAGTTGTTTATTGTTGTCGTGCCCTTAGAGTTTATCCGGTTTGTGATTTTGTATAAATAAGCCTGCGTTGTTCAGTTTGTTTGGAATACGCTGCTCACCGAAGAGACACCTTCGAGGTTGGTTTGCTTCGTTTGCTTGGACGTGTTGGTTTTCGTTCATTTATAACTAAGATTTAGAACTAAAATTTAGAACAAAGATTTAGAACAAAGATTTAGAACTAAGATCTAGAACTAAGTTTTGTTGACTCTTTGGCACTTGTATTTCTTTAAAGTTTGTGTACATCATACATAAACGCATCAATGTATCATTTGTTTTCGTCAAGTAGATTGACGGGGTTCACACCTCAGTAAGTCTCTCCCATTCTTCGGTGTTTTTTGTCGGATACCGCTACATCTAGCCATAACCCTAACCCTAACCCTTATTCTAACCCTAACCCTAATCCTAACCCCTTCCCTTAACAAGCACGACCAGTCTCTCAAACAATTTAAATTTTCTATTACATAGAAAAAGTATTCGAAGACAATTCATTAAGTATTGTCGAGAACGAGCTTGAGGAACTTCCGTTACGGAACTTCTTTGTGTAAGTAGCTCAATTGGAGTTACTTTCTGTGTGTATTATTAATTAGTTTCGTATGTGTACTTTCTGTTTGGGTTTCTATTGCTGAGCTATTATTTACAAGTGTACTTAATTCGCGTGTTATTTGTGTGGGTTAATTGATTTGTTTCTATATTGAATATATAAACGCCACGAGTTTGTAAATACGGTAAGATCAAAGTGACGGGTGGTAAACAACATTCTACAACAAGAGTTTCATCTTTCTTCGACAACGTGCACAGGACTACTCCTACGGTGGTTTAGTCTCTGCAGTCATTCTACGCGAGCCTGCAGATTTTCCTATAAAGTTTTGGTGCCGTGACTACACAATGGATGCTACTCAACGAGGAGTTTTGGTAGGTGGAAGTTCCACAAAGAACGAGCCGACGCAATGCTCTTGGAAGCACACCACCTGACCGCTACCACACCACCCACACCAACAAGCTTCAAGTAAGCAAAACAACTTATCGACGCTATCAACAACCGAAGCCAAGTGCTCGCAAAGCTTGACCAGCAGCTACTAGTTCAATTGGCGCATCAAGAAATTTATAAGTTCTGCGAGGAGGCTGGCACAATAATCGACGAACTCGATTCTGGCTTTAACGCAGTTTATTCGCTACTGCTACAACCTGCAGAGCTCTACATTACCGCGAACGCCACAAACACAACGGCCGAGAAGTTAGAACCTTTGCATGCACACTCCACCACTGCCGCCGATGCAAACAACGAGCAACAACAATGATGTCGAAAACTCGGTACGCGGAGTCCCTACACAGCCGACCGAAGCAAACATAGTAAGCGGAGTCGCTCCACAATCAGCTTCGCAACTCACTACAGCAACAACAAATGCACAACTCTTGACACAACCGGCTATAATTTATTTGCCCGAAATCAACGCGAACTCGTCAGACCCAGCTTCCGTGAATGACAGCCAGGCAAGCTGCAGCAAGTTACAGAATTTACCAATTATGCTGGAATCAAGTTTCGATCTCCATTTAAGGACAATAGAGATTCCTGCTCATCGAAAGGCAATAACGATTGATGGCATGGCAGATAAAGAAAGCTGGACAATTTGTGATGCAATAGCGACGTGCATTCAACTTGAGCGGAATTGCCATGATACTGTTTCCATGGCGATTGTCAAGCCTCGTGCAGCGCCATATTTGGAAGTCACCATTCTACGCATGGTACGTGTTGTTCATCCACATGCATTTCACGACAAAGCTCGCACCACCCCACCGCTACGAAATTAAAAAAAATCCTTTTGACAAATAAGTCAATAAACTTTGTCGAATGGTGTCAGAAAAAAAAAACTTTCGGAAGATTCGCATGAAGATCGACAGAAAGGGGAGTCCACCTTACAACGTCATGCGCACGAAGCAGTTGATCGTCCGGTACAAACCGTGACGGCGAACGCCCCTCAGAAGCCACGTTATGGACTCTAAACTTATCGTGTATAGCTTACTAATTTTTTTTCGGCGCCCGGAGTGTCGAGAAAGAGCTTGAGGAAGTTCCATTACGGAACTTCCTTGTGAAAGTAGATCAATTGTAGTTACTTTCTGTTTGTATTAATAATTAGTTTCGTATGCGTACTTTCTGTTTAGGTTTCTATTGCTGAGCTATTATTTAAAAGTGTACTTAACTCGTGTTTTATTTGTGTGGGTTAATTGATTTGTTTTTATATTGAATATATAAACGGCACTAGTTTGTAAATACGGTAAGACTATCATGGAATGCCCATGATGGCTGCCCAGACGGAAGCGCCTGGGCCCAGCTCGAGCTGGGTCAAGCAGGAGGAAGCGCCTGGAACCCACTCGAACTGGGTCGACGAGGAGGAAGGGAGCAGGGAAAGCCCTCAACAGAACTCCCTGCTCCGCCATTGGACAGTATGTAAATAACGACTTACTCCTCGAACTGTATATAAACTTTTGTAACCTTATTTAGGTAAGGTAAGGTAAAACTAGTTCAAGTAGAAGTAAGAGTAATCTCTGTCTCAGTTCTGAGTTCCTTTCTAGCGTCTGCGATGTCATGATGCGATGTGACGACAAATATTGGTGCAAGTGACCAAGGATTTCAGAATGGCTACGCTAAAGTCAATGAGAAAATCTTGGACCTACCACACAAAAAGGACCGAGACACTCATCCGCGAGGCGAA
The DNA here is from genome assembly GCA_003687565.2 of Craspedacusta sowerbii. Classification (NCBI taxonomy): domain Eukaryota; kingdom Metazoa; phylum Cnidaria; class Hydrozoa; order Limnomedusae; family Olindiidae; genus Craspedacusta; species Craspedacusta sowerbii. The sequence goes on from QQSS02222330.1 coordinate 3,612, forward strand.
CGAGTTCCTGACGCAGGCGTACACGGAAAGGCTCGCATCAGACAGATTTTAATTATCCCTCCACGACAAGCTCGAAGTAATACAGAACCTCGTCACGCAAATTTCCGCGCTGCTTGACGAAGACGACGTGGCCCAAGATGAGTTCTGCGAGGAATCGAATGCCCAGAGCAGACGTCCTACGCGACTCCATGCGAGAATTGCAAGTAAAAGGTACAGAGGAAACAAGTAACCCAGACAATGCTATGATTGCTTCTGTGCCGCCTACTGCACAAGCTACTTCCTCAACGGCCCAGCAACCTTCCACCCACGCGTCTTCCGAAACACATATACAGAACCCTTCATTGCCAAACGCACCGCCTTTGCAAACCACGCAGCTATCAGCAACGATAAACGCTAGTCTTCCGATTGTTACTAGTAATTTACCCACACCCACGCGTCATCAGCATCGATTTTATCTTCCGAAGATCCAATTACCTACTTTCGATGGCAATCCCATGAAACGGATCGCATTCATAGACAAGTTTAATGCGGCAATCAACGCCGACCCTAGCCTCGCCCCCGTGGAAAAATTCCATTATCTTTGCTCACATCTATCAGGCGATGCCGCCCAACTGATTGATGGCCTCTCTATTTCAAACAGTCACTACGCTCAAGCCATAGAACTATTGCAAAACAGGTACGGCAATCCCGAAATGCTAGTAGCAGCATATATGAATGCAATCTTAAATATCCAAACACCATCCGCAGATGCGACAAGCCTAAAGAATTCCACGACAAGATTGAAACCAATACTAGATGCCTGAAAACGTTAGGAGAACACAAGCCCACGAACAGTACCTTTCTAGTCTCCATCATAAAACAAAAGTTGCCTCAGTCCGTACAAGCACAAATGTACCGAGAAAATGGAAATGGCACATGGGACATTCAACAACTCTTAGCAGCTCTACATAAGGAGATAAACGCAAAATGCTGTGGAAATATAGCTACTCTTATACCAGCCCGCGAGAAGTACAGCCCAGCAGCAGCAAGCTTCGTAGTCAATGCGCGCAAGCACTTTCGCCCTGCTCAAAATCAAGCGCAACGCAAGCCGATCTGCGTCTACGGCAAGCGAGCTCACACAAGCGCTAACTGCAATACCGTAACTGACGTTGCACAACGCAAAGAAATTTTCAAACAAGCCAAGCGCTGCTTTAATTGCCTTTCTTCTAATCACGCCATCAAAGCATGCACTAAGAGATTTACTTGCCGCAAATGCAACGCAAGGCATCACACGTCGATATGCCAGCCGCTACACGAGCAGACACTCGGGACAAAAATTCAGTCAGAAGCAGCATACAGAACCACGCATGTCGCGATAGCACCTGGTAACAGCCAAATTCTACTTAAAACCGCTAGCGCAGTACTACGCAACGGTAGAATCAAAACAACCATGAACATTCTCTTTGACGAGGGTTCGCAAAAAACGTTCATCACAGCAGCAGCCGCTAAACGCCTACAAGTCGATATAGCAGATTGCAAAACAGAGAACATCAACTTATCAACCTTCGGTGACATCAAAAGCACGCCACAAACCTACCCAGTCACAGAAATCGATTTAGTTACCCGCAAGGGCTCGTCAAAGATAGAAGCAATCGTTGTACCAAACATAGCCGCGCCGATTTACAACCACGTGCCGCACGTCGCTGCTTTTCATGCATACTTACAGCAATTGCCTCTTGCCTTACTAACACCTGCTAACACTATCAATATTGACGTCCTAATCGGAGCAGATTTCTTCTGGTCTATAGTCGGGCACACAATTGTCCGAGGCCCCGGCCCCACCGCAGTAGCTTCGAAACTGGGTTTCCTGCTCTCCGGTCCAGCAAACTGCCCAGCCTTGCCCGTAAGTCAGACTAGCGTTATGACGTCACCAAGCCTAAAGGTATTTGCAGACAAACGTGAAGAAATTAACGATTTGTGTGCACAATACTGGGATCTCGAAACTATAGCCATTACAGATAACAAGAAAGAAACAAGCTTTGACCTCGATGCATATTGTAACACCCAAATCAAGCAAGATTGCGATTCTAAGTACACGGCTAGTTTACCATGGAAAAAAGAACATGCAGCACTCCCGACAAACTTTAACATCGCAAGCGCCCGCACCCGCTCAATGATACGCCGTCTAGATTCTAACACCGTCAAAGTTTACGACTCGCTTATCAAAGATCAACTTCGTAACGACTTCATCGAGCAAGTACACAATGACAATGCTGAACACGGACACTATCTCCCACACCACAACGTTAAAAAAGATAGCATCACTACACCCATGCGCATTGTATATGATTGCAGCTGCCACACACGCAATACACCAAGTCTTAATGATTGTTTAGAGGCAGGTACAGCATTGGTCAATGATCTCGTTGCAATTCTGCTTCGCTTTCGTACGCATGCCGTTGCGGTCACAAGCGATATCTATAAAGCTTTCCTGCATATACGTTTGCACAAAGATGATCGCAACTTCACAAAATTTCTGTGGCTAAGCGATGCACAAAATCCTAACAGCAAATTCAATACGTACCGATTTAAATCCATTCTCTTTGGATCAACTAGCTCACCCTTCATCCTGAACGCCGTTCTCAGGAGACACCTCTCGCAACATCGAAACCCCGTAGCGGAGACGATTGTTAAAAACCTGTACGTTGACAATCTCCTGGCAAGCGTAACTAGTTCAAAAGACGCAATTGCATTCTATCAACAAGCCAATGCCATCATGCGCGACGCCGTTTTTAACTTGCGATCTTGGTCAACACATGATCCAGGCTTGCGAGAGATAATCACAGGTGCGGATAAGGATAATTCTCAATTAGAGAACCTATCGGGACTGAAATGGAATACCGCCCACGATATCATAATTTACCCAAACCAACCCTCCCGTGACACAACCTCCAACCAAGAAACACCACCTTCCTCACAGATCAACACCAGATACAAAACGTTCAGTACTACAACAAACAAGCGCACTATTAGATCCGCTGGGATTATTATCTCCGGTCCACGTGCGAGCCAAAATTTTCATTCAACAGCTCTGGCTACGTAAGTGCACCTGGGACGAAACTCTGCCCGCCGAGCTAGCCTCGCAATGGCACATAATTTATGCTGATTTATTCGCCTCGCGATCAACTTCCTTCACCCGAAAGTACTTTGATCATCGCCTTCACGATCCCGTAGAGCTACATCTCTTTTGCGACGCTAGTGCTCAAGCTTACCGTGCTGCAGTCTACCTAAAGAACGGATAATTCGTCTCACTTGCAATGGCAAAAACACGTGTTAAGCCCGTAAAGGACATAACGTTTCCTCGCTTAGAATTGCTTGGTAGGCTAATCGGCGCACGCTTATGCCATTATGTTAGCACAGCACTGCAGTCTTCCATGCTACACATTACATCACACACCCTATGGACAGACAGTCAGATCGTCCTGCACTGGATAAACTGCGATAAGAGGTTGCCGGTATTTATAGCACATCGAGTTGAAGAAATACGCAAAGCACAATTCGATTCACACAACTATTGCCCCAGAGACGATAACCCAGCTGATCTACTTACCCGCGGCATTAGTGCAGTTAGCCTGCAAACCGCAAAGCTTTGGTGGCAAGGAACTCCATGGTTAACGCAAGATCCAAAGAACACTCGCGCAAGTCAACACAACCTGCCTAGGCGAATCCTGCAGGGAAATGTTGGTTGAAGCTGGATTTCCATATCTGGAAAATTTTCCGCGGACAGAACGGATCAAAAGATGCCGCAAATTGATCCGCAGAAAAATTTCTGATGACCAGTTTCCACTCAAAAAATTTTCCGCGGACGGTAATTGCTGGCTGGCAATTACCGCCTTCCCTTGCCAGCCGCCAGGCATCTACTGATTGGTTCGTTTTAAAAGTTTGCCGCCAGAACTGGGTTAAGCGCTGCTAACACTAGCAGATTCGTGCAAGCGAGACTTAATGTTATTCTATGAACGTATCACCGTGACGTGAAGTCTTTTTATTCAGTACTTACTGCTGTTCTCCTGCTCCTATGCCCTGTTTTTTTTTTTAATTCAATGGGTAACTTTCTGCGTCCAAACTTTAAAAAACACCGCGTTTGTTTCGACCTTTGTACGCGTTTGTCTACACGCACACTCACGTCCTCAAATGTTTGTTCATGTATGGTAAACTGATGCAAAAGCTACAGAGGTTCAGAAGCATATGCTTCAAAATGTGAGTAAGAAATTGGATATTTGGCACTTCGTCGTTTCAGTGATTTTTTTTTTCAGACTTAATATTTTTTTGCCGGAGTTGCGAGTGCCTGACAAGGGCAATTGAAGATTATCTCACAGGTTCTATTTATGTGTCGTGTTAGGGAAATAGTAAATCAGTTCAACCCGCTAAAAATAAGATCTATTTAATTTCATCTCCGATACCACATTCGTCCTAGTTGCCGTGCTTTCTACAAGTGCCCCCATGCTCTGGCTGGCTTTAACCACGCTAAAATGACACGCGCCAAACATCTACTCGATCTGAAAAGCTGATTGGCTCGTTTTTGAATTTGCCGCCAGAAATCCGTTCAAAGTTGGGGTCAGTTCAACTTCTGCCCGGACAGAGTGGTACGGAAAAGATTCCGTTGCAATAAGCCTCTAATGGCAATCAATCAGCGGCATCTTTCGATCCGTTCTGTCCGCGGAAAATTTTCTGGATATGGAAATCCACCTTGAGCCGGCAACGCAAGCTTTCGCGACAATTACAGCTGTGTTGCATAACAAGCAAGCTCCACCCAGCTTATTAGTATTGTTTGACATTGATCGTTATTCCTCTCTAGATAAGCTTCTACGAGTTGCCGCTCACGTGAAGCGTATCGTCACCCGTTTACGAACAAAGCAACCGGTGCCAGCCTGGCTGACCGCAGAAGAGATTAGTGACGCGCAATTGCAGTGGACCCATGCTATACAATTAAAGCATTTCTCCAGGGAGCTTTCTGGCGAACAAACGCCACTCGTTCGACAACTACGTTTATTCATTTATGACGATGGTTTCTTACGCACGAATCATCGTATGCATAACTCTTCACTACCATACACGGCCATACACCCTATTCTCCTACCCTCGCACGACACATACACAACGCTACTAATTCTCAAGCGTCACAAACAGCTCCTGCACGCAGGAATTTCACCTACAATGACAAACATCCGCCAAACCTACTCGGTTCCCAGAATCCGACAGAGAGTTTCGTCTGCATTCCGGAAATGCGTAACATGTCTAAAGGTCAGCGGCGGACCATACGCGGCACCCGTTGAACCCCCCTCCCGAAATGCAGACATGAAGAAGCGCCCCCCTTCAAGGTGACTGGGGTAGTTTTAACGGGACACTCCATTACACAAACGAACTATCCAAACATAATAAATGCTGCATCTGCTTGTTTACTTTTGCTGTCACCCGCAATGTTCATTTAGAGATGAAATATTGTTCTCGACATGACGACCGAAGCCTTTCTCAGAGCATTTCAGAGATTTACGAGCCGAAAAGATACACCCGCCCACATCATCTCGGACAATGCGTCTACGTTTTGGTGGCTTCTACGAGCGACTAATTGGAATAACCGAAAACTCCATAAGAAAAGCTCTCGGCCGTTCATCAGTCACCTTTGATGAATTGCAGACAATTGTAACGCAGGCCGAATCCACTATTAACGCGCGGCCACTCCCCACGGTTTCTGATGGAAGCGATGATCCCCTACCACTCACACCAGCCCATCTACTCTACGACCGATCAAATCTTTAATGACACGAAACTCGACCCCAAAGACTATAACGATCCAGCTTTTTCTCTTCACATCGCCCGACAACGCCTCCAACGATGTCAGCAGGTGCTCTCCGACTTCTGGAGGCGATGGAGAACACAGTACCTCGCCCTGCTTCGTGAGCGTCACGAACGAGTCTCAACACGGGAAACTACCACAAAAAAACAAATCCAAGTTGGAGACGTGGTACTGGTACACTCCGACTTGGAGATGCGAATCCAGTGGCCACTTAGAAGAGTTACGGAATTAGCCGTGGGAGCCGACGGTTTCGTGCGATCTGCCACTGTACAGTTACAAAACGGGAAAACATCACGAAGCTGTACCCATTGGAACTGTCGTTGTCGCCAACGATCGAAGCTCAAGATGCTCCGCCAACGACACAGCGAACAGAGTCGAACAACAAACGCTCTAGACGACAAGCGGCAGCAGACGCACTTACCAACATCAAGCTACGACGTCTATTGGACTGTTCGTGAGGCGGGGAGTATCATGGAATGCCCATGATGGCTGCTCAGGCGGAAGCGCTTGGGCCCAGCTCGAGCTGGGTCAAGCAGGAGGAAGCGCCTGGAACGCACTCGAACTGGGTCGACGAGGAGGAAGGGAGCAGGGAAAGCCCTCAACAGAACTCCCTGCTCCGCGATTGGACAGTATGTAAATAACGACTTACTCCTCGAACTGTATATAAACTTTTGTAACCTTATTTAGGTAAGGTAAGGTAAAGCTAGTTCAAGTAGAAGTAAGAGTAATCTCTGTCTCAGTTCTGAGTTCCTTTCTAGCGTCTGCGACAAAGATCAAAGTGATGGGTGGTGAACAACATTCTACAACAAGTGTTTCATCTATCTTCTACAACGTGCACAGGACTACTCCTACGGTGGTTTAGTCTCTGCATTCATTCTACTCGAGCCTGCACATTTCCCTACAAGTATCATAGCGTGCAGCCGCCATATTCACTTTCTTGGCATTTCATATGATCAATAGTGGGTCGAGGAGTAAACGGTAGCTTAACAGTAACGTAGCAGCGAAAGGAGGTGAGGGGCGGGAAAATGTAACGCCTTTAAATATAGCGGACTTGGTACCCAATTTTTTTTTAAAGCGTCAAAGCGATACTCGTTCAAGTTTTGCTAAATATAATTAATAAATAAAAGAATAAATATAATTCGTCCGACAAATCTGAAGAAAAGCAAGGGACCGTTATTCGTTTAAAAGTATTGCAATTGACTCAATGGACTAGGTGCCCATGGACGATATATATATATATATATATATATATA
>QQSS02222341.1:0-10697 GCA_003687565.2 Craspedacusta sowerbii
ATACATACATACATACATACATACATACATACATACATACATACATACATACATACATACATACATACATACGTACAAACATAAGTTGAAATAGCTGGAATGGCACAAAATTAAAACGGGAGTGTTCTGGATTTAACCTCACGGAAGTGTTGTTGCAAGCTCACCTTCAATTACAGCGTCCAGCCGCATTGGCGTTGCAACCATGCATCTCCGAGCTCTCAACCAACACGACGTGTGCGTCAACTGGAAGCCACCATCCTCTAACTGACTGACAAATGGCTCCTCTACGACCATGGATGAGCATGGGACTGTCATACCAGGCTTATAGCCTAAGGACCAAGCAGACGTGAACGCCAAATGTACAAATAAGTATCGATTCGTCATTCTCCAGGTGCAGAATGGGTCGGCGTGGATTTGCCAGTTTCGAACGCTAATCGAATGTTTAGTTCGTCACGGTTACCAAGTGAACGTAACAAAGGTTTCGATCGTTACGCACGCAATTCGATATAATTTAGAACTTTACGCATGCAAACCGAAAATACAAATACAGGGCCATATCTCAAATTTCTGACGACTTCTTGATAATTTAATTTGAACATCATAGATAAAATACCCTTGCCGAAGGTAAAAATAAAAGACTAAATGTCTTGCTTCTTATAACTGCTTTATAAGTTAATTTCGTCTTCTACTCGTAATTAGTGAGAGAGATTATATATATTATATATAGAATAGATAGAATAGAAATATATATGCATATATATATATATATATATATATATATATATATATATATATAGAATAGCTAGATATATAATATATATATATAATATATACAGAATAGATAGATATATAGAACAGAATAGACATTGCTTCCGGATTCGCAGCCCCTTCCTCTTGAGTGCCTCCTCCGAAAGGCTAGGAAACTGAAAATATCACCCACTCGCTTACCAAATCCTGTCAGAACAAGATGCAAGTCGCATCGCTTGAAGAAGTACCGAGACTGGTTCCCCGAAATTTGAAGTCGTTGAACCGAGTTTTCGAGAAGCTCAACGCAAGATTAGGCACCCTTGGCAGCCAAAGGTGCCCTCATCAGCAATAGCCCAGCAAGGCACTCCATCAATGCGAATTCATTGCATCATCATGCACGGTTCAGCGTTCGCAAACTGAATCGAATTATGCACGGTTTTCTTTAAGGCACGATGACAAGAGAGCAAGGTAAGTCTGGTAAGTTTGCCACTCACGCAGTGTGTCCCGATCACAGTTGTTTTGATCCTGCGTATCATAACCATTTTCAGAACAAGGTACATTTTTTCAAGTCTTCGCAGTCAACATCTAAAATGCAGTACAGAGACACACGACCAATATACCGATATAGACCCTTTCTAGTGACGTCATGGCGCGGGGGGGGGGGGCTGCCATGTTGCCAATCAACTTCCATAGATCGCATTGGGCGCACTTGCTTGTTGACAGTAATACATTGCTATCTTATGCAAATACCAGAGGCATCGCCTTTTATCGACCTCATGTTGACAAAGACCAACGTGAGAAGTGGATCGCTGCCACTAGAAGCCAGAATTGGGTTCCGACAACATACAGTCGCCTTTCCAGTAAACTCTTCTCATCAAGTTGGTACGAACTTAGGGAGTTCTTTTTAGGAATCGTTTGGTCACTATAATTAGATAAGTTAAGAGTAACTAAAAAATCTGTTGTCTTTGCTTACAAAACGTTATTTGTAGGCATTGACCCAATTGTTGAAATCGACTAACATACTAATTAAAGCTTTTTCCGTTGTGTCTGGAGAGTATCCCCGATGCAAATTCGAAACAGCAGCCCCAAGTTAGTTGGGGAGTATGATTTTAAACTGAGACTCACTTGTGATTTTTCGATATGATAAGCTGAATCAAGATTACGTGCCTCCAATATTTTAACACAAATCTTCCCCCAGAAAGCTTTACCTATCCTGCAAGCGATCAGGCATGTTTAAAAGGCGTCGACTTACAAAGAAAAAGAGGCTTGAGTATGAAAAGACTAAAGAGGCTGCTCAGGCTCTGCTTAGTGTGGCACGTCTACCACTGAATTGACCATATTGAATCCTCGGATTAATGACCAGATGCAGGTCTTTAGACAGGGTATGTTTAAGCAAGTGTCGCGTAAGGAGAAGTATGAATCATTAAAGAAGGAATGCTTGACCTTGCGCCAGGAAATATCTGAACTTGGAGCTTCCAAGTATTGCAAAATCTGATGAGTTTGCCTGAACACACGTAGAAAGTGACTGCACTTCGTTCATATTCAAAGCTTATGGTCTTATATCATTATATTATTAATTATGATAAGCTGTTTACTGCTCTGTCTCTGTTTGAAAAGCTCACTCTTGCACTAATATGACTGCGAATAGTGCTTCCAAAGAAATTTTTTAGCCCTTCAACTTCATGTGTCAGATGCAACTGCTTTTCCTAAATTTCAAAACATGATTGGCGTTAGGTGCTGGTACCAGCATTGATAGTACGGCCTAAATGCAAAGAACTGCAGCAAATACTGCCTAACGCATTCAAGACGTCCTTCCAGGACTGTGTATTCTTACTAGCAACTCCACAACATAATTAAATTCTTGATAGATTTGAGCTGAAGAAGGGGTAGAAAATGTATATAGTTGTTGGTGGTGAATATACAAAAATTACAGTAAAATTACATCTAAAGTACTGAGTTTCTCTTCCGCTTCGTTTGTTTACTCATGTAAAGGCAATCTGTGCACTTCCACGTTCTTGGCACATAACATATTGACTTTAGGCACTTCTTGATAAATATTTAATTCTGGCAAGCTTCTGAAGAGCAAGGCTGCATAGTCTCTTCCTGAGTTAGTGTGTCACCACAATAACATCTGTTAGCTACTGTAAGTAGTTCCTAAGCCCTACCAAGATTTTGAAAGTGATTTGCCTTAGTTAAAAGAAAAACAAAAAACAAAAAACAATCGGATGTAGATAAACATCATTGAACATCAAGAATTCAAAATAACACTAACACATACTAAAACATTCATTTTAATCAATTAGCTTTTTTTTCTCTGACATCCGCCACAATGTAACCTCACAGAGGCTATGTGATATTATATTATAAACATAGGAGTACTATATAAGGCGTAGTGAAATGAAAACGTAGATTTCCTTGCAATGCAGGCATTAAGGAAATACTTTACTTCACTACAGACAAGCCAGTAAGCCCGCCATTCTCATATCACTCTGACTTGACCGGCATAATGGTGGATGGTAGCGATAATATCGGATGGTAGCGATTTGCGCACGTAGTTGAAAAGGATCTATATCGAGCAACAAACCATCCCAATCTCCCTGGTGGTGGGCAAGGTGGGCATCCGTTTGTTCCATCCTTTCTTCCATCACCTATCCGTTAGAAAACCAGGAAACATAATCGCAGAATAGAATATCCCCACTAACCAGAAGCGTATTTAGTAGGCGAACAAGATAGCGAAGATCCTGCGTCAACCCCCTCCCCCACCACCACCATAAAAAAAAATACTTAAATAGTCGAACGTTGTTGATACTATTATGTTGGCACTACCTTCCTTTGGGAGATTATAAATAGAGGTCTTAATAGGTTGCAACCTCGATCTGATTACCTCCGACTATGAGGATGCCTTCCCCCTGATAATTGTGTAACTCCTAATTGGTTTCCGCCACATTCTAGCCTGCTTAACCTTCGCGTTTCGCAAGCTTTATTTTATTACGCATTTATTGTAGAAAATTTTATAAATTAATAGTTGGTAAGCCGCTCACTCCGATACACACACGCTCTCTGGGTTTCGTTCTCTCCGTTGCAAGCTTGCCCCGCCTATTTAGCCGCTCCGACAGAGACAAGCCGTCCAAAAACCCAGATCGGTTGATCAAGAGACTACCGCCCAGCACCCAGACAAGTACACCCCGACGAACAGAACAAGAACAAGAAACTTACAAAATAACCTTTCTCTTGCTGCTCTCCGACTCCCAACTCCGACTAACTGGTTTACAATTACATTTAGCTTTATGTACTTTAGTAAAATACAACTATTGACATAATAGAGCTGGCGGCATTGCCTCAAAGAGCAAAGCCTTGCCGGTGCGGCGTCGTCCACCCCCGAACGACCGGAGACCGCCCGGTTGCTGACGCAGCACTCCTTTCCGAACCCCGTAGGCAGTTTCATCACATTCGCAACATTTATTGAGAAAATAAAGTCTTTTTGTTGATGAACGTCGTTAGTTTTGCTTTGAAGAATGCGCCGGTGATAAAAAATCATAATCCACCTTCGAATGCAATTCGCGGTTCCGACAGCACGGTCAGAACGTTTGAGACCAGTGCACCTTGCTTGAACATACACGAAGACGCTACGTATACCCTGCCTATGCTGTACCATTGTCCTTGTGATGTATCAGTAACACCCCGTTCCGTAGGTCCATGGACCATTCATTTTGCGTTAATCATTTTGATAGGTTGATTTTTCATTACCGAGCATAAAAATATGTGAAAGAACGAAAGCAAGAAAGGTCCTGGACCAACAGGTGTATTAATCGCTTCTCAGACGCCTGACATGCTAGCGATTCTTCAAAAGCACGAGAAATATACGGCAAGGATGCTGCAACAGGGTGCGCAAATTTTGAATATGGCTCAAAGACGTATCCAGGGGTAGGCTTGAAGTTTTTTAGGGGGGAGGAGGGGGAAGCAAACCCAAGAACAGAATAAAGAACAGCTCAAGCCCGGAAAAGTGTCAACCATCTTGCTTGCGTCGCGTCATACTAAAAATGACTACATAAAATTTCCTATTACAAAGCTCCAAAACAGCATACGAGAAAATATCCGATTGCAATGTTATCGGAGCTGGACACCCTAGCACGGGAACAACGTCTGAGACCATTGCTTATCGCCACACGGGCGTGCTTCCTATCTTCTCCACTACCCGTTCTCGCATTGAGCTGAAATGAGAGGTGCCAGCAAATCACCGAGTCACACCAAACCACAGTCCATAGGACATGCAAAGCGTGGCCCAACTAAGGCCACCGCAAGTCACAAACACAGGGCCGTTCTTAACTCTATGGCTCGCGAAGAACGTGGTTTCAGCTCATTAAGTGCGCGTCGGAAGAACAAAGCTAGCATGACACTTGGCAAAGTGGCGAATAAATTGCCGCCAGCGAGATATAAGTGCTCACAAAAATTAAAGGTCAGGGGTTAGAATTTCATTTGCAAAGGCTCCTTGGTCTATTACGATTAGTAAGATTAGGAAAAATGCTGTTTATTTTAGAACTACCAAGGCCTGGCTATAACATGACACTTGATGAAGTGGCGAAGAAATTGCAGCTAGCGAGAAATGAGTGCTCACAAAAACGAAACTGACTATGGATTAGAATTTTGCTTCCAATAGCAGTCTGGCCTAAACGACTATTAAGCCCCAGCAACAAAAAAAAAAAAACTTTTTCGAGCTATTACAGGCTGTCTAAAACAGAAATCAACCTAGCAAAAAAACTGTCCACACAGAAACAAAGATGTGACTCTGGCGATGTGTGCTCTGCTTGTTTTTTTATTTTGTATTTTATTTATTTAAATTGTTCGTTTAGTCTGAAGATGGCCCAAGAACGAACCGAAACGTCACAAAAATTATCAGCCTTAATATTTGCTTTGAAGATTTACCCATCGAGGGTCCTTTTTTCTTCTAGAAAAACATAGTCTTTCTTGGCAAGCACATTTCAAACGTGGCGCCAATCAATAATTCACACAGGATGGAAATCGGTGGAGATTTTGCGTACAAAAACGGTCAAACTAAGATAGAAACTAAGAAGAAGCTAAGAAGAAGAAGAAGAAACTAAGTAGAAACTAAGAAGAAGCAAAAGACGTAGAAGCCCAAACAGTACATTACCCGGCCTTCCAGACAAGATAAGGGCAGCAAATTCAACAAGACCAACACGGATCCTTTGGCGAGAATTCGCGATAATGGCTACCTTGAGGCTCATTAAAACGTTTAATTACAACCCCAAAAAAAGCAAAAACCAAAGGAGAAATTGCATGATTTTTCGAAAATGCATTTGATAGTGAACGCGACGCAAGCCAAGGTCAGGTTGGTGTTAAGCTAACCAACCTAGGATGCAGGCAAGCCAGCATTCAAGCCGCCAATGTTTAAGCCAAACTCGCACGATGCAAACAGTCACTCACTCAACGCACTACCTAGACGTAGGCTGAACTAGGCAGAGATGGGGTGAGGCAGTCGAAAAAGGCCTAGCCACTTAAAACGTGCACAGCCATGATAGGAGGCATTACCAAGAAATTGCGAGACGTCGTCTTCCTTGTCGGCCGACTGCAACGTGGCCGTCACCTCAGAGTTCGATACGATCGGTAGGAAGAGCTCCACAAACGAAGGGGAATACGGTGGTGCTATCATCTCCAACACCTGCAAAAACAAAAGCAGAAGCAAAATTCGTGTCTGGAGACTTGCATGCAGACAGAAACGCTTTAGAAGACTGGTTTTTCGTTCTTACTCGGACGGGTGTGTCGGCTAGACTAATAGAACCTGATTCGGATCTTCTAGAGATCTTCCTCGGCTACGAACAGGTAGTTAAATTAGTCTCGTTTGAGTTGCTTCGCAAAATTCTCGAGCCCTTTTAAATGGTTAGCATTTGAGAGGAATCGAGAAACTTTTTGACGCTGGATGTCAGCTGTTTCTTGCGCAGTGACTTCATGTCAAAGAAAATATCGGAGAATTCACTACAACGCCGTTCAGACAGATATCAAGGAGATGAGAACAACAAAATTTACGCCGAGATTAGCACTTTGTGGTTTAACCATACTCGTTTACAAAGAAGCTACAGCATGGATCTGATATGATACTACAAAAATCACGCATTTTAAAGTATTCTTGATCATCTTAACAATGATGAAGTCGAACGAAAAACAACAACAACATTTAATGAGCTTCAACCGACAAAAGTTTGCCACTATCCCGATGATCACAATCAGTCGATGAGAAGCATAGTCCAAGAAGTCAAAAAATAAATAAATTAATAAAAAATAAAGAAAACTTTATTCATCGTAAAAAGTTTCGGCCACTTCTGTAGCCATCAACAATGAATCTTATCTAAGTCTGCACATCAAGAAGAATATCACCAGTAACTAATCAAAAGTGAAAAACAAAAGCTAAATCAAACAGGCTTACATGCAAAAAAACTCCTCAGCCCTAGCAGCGACCTATTCTCGAATATAGAGCATCTCATGGAGTGACTCCACAAACTTCTAGCCGCATATTCCAAACGCCAGGAAGAATTGTTCAGTACAGAGTTTTGAGCGATAAATTGTGGGCCAGCTTGATGCGATCAATTTTCAATTTAAAATCAATAAATAAACGGCTTTGCGTTTTAGGTCCGGAAGATTTCTATAACAGCAATTAACAGCTGCCTACTTACCTCGACGACAAAATGTCTCAGTAGTGACACGTCTGTCAACTGCGACTCCATGCACGACTTGACAAACGCAACGACGGGAAGGACATAGCCGCGGCTGAGAAGGTGAGTCATTCGGTCGAGAATGGTCCGTTTCAGCTCAAGCTGGACGGCATAACGAATTGATAACGTAAATTCAAACATGCAGTATCAGCAACCAACACCTAGCTTCAAATAGTAAGCACTCTCCTTTTGAATTGGGTCACGCTAGCTACAAATAAAAAGGATCTAATCAAGTATGCCATATACAGTGCCAGCTCGCGATATTAAATGACTTACTAATAGGATACCTACCAAGGCAGTCTTAGGCTTACCCTACTTAGCCATTCTCGAGGTTCAACATTCACTACTCCGTTCGAAAGCATCCGCTAACACTGCGCATCCGCGGAAACGCCTGGCTCCTCACCAACAACAACAACGCATCAGGCAAAACAGCTATCAAAACATACTATCGACCAACTCACCTCGACCAATGTGTCTAATTCAGAGAAATTTCTCGCAAACAGACTCGTGAGGAGGTTAAGGACGAGTTCGTGCTGCAGAGGATGGCTACTGCTAACCTGCGGGGAGAGATCAATAGTCAGGAATTCGATGAGCCAGCCGAACACAACCTGGCGCAAATACGAACAACAAAGAAGAAGGGCTTTTAAAGACAAGGCTAAAGCCACTTGACACTAGACGCAAACACAGTAGCGAGCGACTTTATTAAAAAGCGACAGGACACAAATTACATAGCGCCAACAGAAAACTTAAGATTTCAACTCCCACTAGCTGATCAAAGCCATTCGTGCAACATAACGAAAACGTCAGCGCACTTGACTGATACTACAAACAACAGGGCAGTTCTTTAACACTCGCGATAGACAACGCGGTGTGTGACTACAGACGAAATAACCCTTATGGCGAGTCGAAGGCATACACCTTCATTAGAAATACACCTTCATTACCACTCGCACACTGCCTCGATGCAACATCCTCACTAGCTGGCTGCTGAATTGACATCGACAACACCGACAACCATCGTAAGAAATTAAGACGCATGCGCATCTACGAAACTGGACTCACTTCGTCGAGAATGACCAACTGCAGCGGGGTCGATTCGTTGATGACTGCCAAGTAGTTCTCCTCGGACAGGCACTCCCTCACCCAAACCATGATGCCCAGCGCCACTACTGGATATCTACAGGAAAATTACGCTAAGGTTACGACAGTAAATAAACAACATAGGCGTAATAACGTCACAAATACTGTAGAGAAAGTCGTTGAAGCTGAAAACGAATAAGACCAGTGGTCTTGAATTGATTCTTGTCGTAGATTTCTGTTAATATACATTTTCCAGGCGCATTTATACAAAACCCTGCACACAATTAGATATACGTAAAGAACGTCATTGCTCATAAAAAAGAAACACGCCTGGCAACATGTCAGGCCCACGTTCACACAGAGATAAAATTACACCTACGGACGACACTAACACGATCAAGACGGCAATTAAGACAAACACAACATAGGCCTACAAGCCCATAATTAACTGTGGCCCAGCAATGTACAATATTATCAATAAATACATGAGGCGCATGCCACGCGTGCAAAACGATCTGAAAAAAAAAAAAAACAAACTGGATGAGCGAAACTGTTCGAAAGCGGAATCCACTCAGGGATGGCTGCTGCGTGCGAATTAAAATGAAAATAAATAAATAAGTATATAAATAAATAAAATAAAATTACCGATATATGTGGCAACGAGCAAAACATTCAAACATGCACCTGATGCACTGGTAGAGCAAGCCAGCTTCGGCAGCAAACTGCAGAGAACCCGCCCCGATGTCCTTCGCGCACACCGAGTGGACTCTTTCGATGGCTTGGATAGTGGAATTCAACTCGTCCTTGCACGCCACAACATCAGTCTGGAAGTGGAGAAAAAAACAACAACAACATGCATTATCACCATACCTAGTCGGATAGCGAAGAAAAATAAATAAAAACTTTAAAGTCTTACCACTACAAACCGCTTCTCTAGACATGAAGGTAGCTCCACGAAAGAATGACAAGTAAGCCTTAACTTTGTGATTGGCGCATGCCAAAACGCAGGAAATTCAGCTCAGAAAAAATAAATAAATAAGCATACACCTAATAATTTTCATGCACATAACTAAAAATGGCTCTTTTTTCTAACAATTAAGACAATAAACAAACAACCGAACCAGCATACAAGCATATAAATGTAAAATCAAATTACAAGAGTACACGCATACATATACACATACATGCATGCTGATTCAGATACTTGGTAACTTTCAGTAGCCTTTCTCTCTATCGTAAATAGAGTAATTATCTAGTGCTCAGTAATTGATAGAATGCGATTGGTCTAAAATGACCTCTTCTCGCAGCGTGGAGCATGGAGCATACAAATTGGCAAACGGTTTGCTCGGCGGAATGTTTATTCACCAAGTTTCACTGAAACCTATAACCTAACCCTAACTCCAAGCCTAACCCTAACCCTAACCCTAACCCTAACTCTAACCCTAACCTAACCCTAACTCAACCCTAACCCTAACCCTAACTCTAACCCTAACCCTAACCCTAACCCTAACTCTAACCCTAACCCTAACCCTAACCCTAAACCTAACTCCAAGCCTAACCATAACCCTAACCCTAACCCTAACTCTAACCAAAACCTTAACTCCAAGCCTAGCCCTAACCCTAACTATAAAACTAGAAAAACCCTATATCAATTTTCAGACAAAGCAAGCAAAACCAAATTTTAATGCACCAGAACATTCATAAAAGTAGTCTACAGCATACATCTAATATACCGTATATATCTAGGGCTATCTACTATACAGCATTCCAAGCAAAGTCAGCCATTGACTTAAACATCAGCATTGTTCATTACGATGTTAACAAGCCGCCAAGCAAACCAAACAACCCGAAGACATAGAGCAAAAAGATGCAGAGGAAAACATTACCCCATCAAGCTCCTCGTAAACTGACGCAGCATACGCAAGGAGGTACGTATACTTTGATCGGTGATCACTAGGAACAGACGAGCCAGGCTTGAACAGTTGCTCGATAAATAGTTCTGCAAAAGGCGCATAAAACGTCTCCTGAATTTATCAATTACAGCATCACAAGAAGACACATACCTGCAAAACCATGCATAAATAGAGTAGACGCAGATACACAGATAATTATTATGTGCTTGTATTATTATGTTTACATATATAT